>PVIY010035562.1:0-26190 GCA_004026745.1 Myrmecophaga tridactyla
TGATTATCCTCTTCCTTTTCTTTTACACAAAAGGTAACATATTCTACATCCTTCTGTTTTCTGCTTTTTGTTTTACTTAACAATATATCTTTGTGTATTTCTCTATCAGCAAATAGATTATTCTGCATTTTAAAGGATCTGAGAAAAGACAATATTCTCTATTTCTTTTTCCTTTCATCTTTCCTTTATACCTTATAGTTTCCCCGAGTAGATATGCCATCCACCCATTCATTCGTTAGTTCCCTTATATAGCCTTTACTGATCCCCTGCTCTGTGTTGGACTTGTGTTTCCTCCTGGGGATGCAGGAAAGCATTAGCCAAGCTCCCTCTCCCCAGGGATCACAGGCTGGGTAGGGTACAAGGGGTGTAGGGGGGCAGAGACAAGGCACCCCCAGCAAGCCATGAGTGGCGGCAAGATCAATCCCCGGCTCAACTTAGGTGCCTGTGCCTTGCCTTTTGTATGCCGTTGATCCGGATAGGGCTTTTCTCTTTTCTGCCTTTTCGCTCCCACAAGCTTGCCAGTCTGCTCATCTGAATGCCCAAGAGGAAGTTATTTTCTTCCATTCTGGCCCAGTGACTTTTCAAGTAGATTTGGGAGACTTCTAAGTCTATGTTTTATAAAAGCAAATTGATCATCATAATTTAAATGGCTCTTCTGGGAACAAACAAAACATTCCCATTATTTTCTTAAAACAAAGAACAGACAATGATACCCAACTGTGCTTGTTGACAGGTGAGGGATGTAAGAGGTAGGGTGAGCGGCTTCAGAAAGCGCCTGCAATTTCGCAAATGATAAGCTTCTTGGTTACTTGTGATTTTTGTCCCGAGTGCGCAGTTAGCCTATATTACGATTCCTACCGCACCTTAGGAACCTAATGCAGTTATTATTTTAATGTTCTTGTAGAGCAAGGATGTGATAACACCTACCCTCTAAAGTCCAAGGTGCCATTTATTGAGTGATTCGCATCAAACTGTCCTAGCAACCCTGTGAGGTGGGTGTAACCATTATCAGCACTTTGTAGATGAGGAAACTGAGGCACAGAAGTTAAGCACCTTGCCCAGGCCAAATGAGTAATAAGGGTCGTAACAGCCCTGTCTGGTTCCAGAACCCAGACTCCCCACCGTGTCATAAACCATCTTCTAAGAGCCCATTTCACCTCTCGGGGCCTACACCTCCCTCATCAGCAAAGCAGGGGTAAAAAATGACATCGAAGGACTCGCTTGGGGATTTAAAGAGCAAATGCGTGTAAGGCACGTAGCACAATGCCCACCAGGCTGTTGTGAATATAACCTAAGACCAAGGTTAGAGATGCTGCTACACTCGGACTGCCAGGAAGGGCCCACTTCTGAGCAGACCCTGAAAAGACTGCAGCTGGCGGCCAGGAGCGAGGAATGGGCTGTCGGGGCAAACTCGCTCATCTCTGTGTCTCAGCCCTCTCCCCCTGCTCCGCTGGCGTGGGCTGGGGAGTCTGTGTTGGTCCCATTTCCATTACACACTTGGTTGAGCAGAGGGGAAGGGGAGCCAGCGGCCGCCAGCCAGTAATTAATTGCCATTTGGGCTCCTGCTGTCGCCTGGATGGGGTGGGGGTGGGGTGCAGGCGAGCTCCCCCCTGGGCCAGGGCAGCTGTGGGCTGGGGGCCGGGGGTCCCTGCCCGCCGGGCCGCCGCTGTCTCCTCTCCAGGTCAGGACGCACCCGGGCAGCAGGAGAGGCCCCTTCTGGCCACGTGGTTACAAAAGAGGTCCTCTCCGTGTGGGAGGCCCAGGTTCGGTTCCCAGACTGTACACTTACCTCCCCCCAACAGAGGTCCTTGCCAGATTTGCTAGAGACACCCCCAAAATTCTCTCTCTTGGGGGCTCTCTTGAGGGTAGTAAAAGTCGTTTTGCTTCACTCTCCAAGAAGCAGCTCTGGGGAAGAGAAAAGCACCCTGGACTCAGCGTGTTTCCCATCACTATGCGTGTGACAGCCCTGCCATCTCTGTATTGTAAAATACAGAGAAGCAGTTGCATTCTTGTGAATGTGTGCTTTTCTTTTTAAATTTTTTTTATTAATTTTTAAAATTAAAAAATATATATAACAACAAACAAACACAAACATTCTTAACATATGATCATTCCGGTCTACATATATAATCAGTAATTCACAATATCATCACACAGGTGCATATTCACCATCATGATCATTTCTTGGAACATTTGCCTCAATTCAGAAAAAGAAATAAAAAGACAACAGAAAAAAATTAATTCATACCATACCCCTTACCCCTCCCTCTCATTGATCACTAGCATTTCAATCTAAATTTAACATTTTGAACGTGTGCTTTTTGTCCCTCAAAAATCCATTCCTTTGGAGAATCACCTGCCTTCCCCTCCTCCCCGCCAATTCCATAATAACCTCTTCGGTTCAGGTGGAGGGGGTGGGGCCAGTCTCGGAGACCCAGAGCTGTGGCCCAGGCTTAGGCATCGGTGCTGTTTATGGGACTGCCTTCCTAGCAGGACTGAAAACGAATTCTGTTCCATATGACCAAAAGGGTCCTTACTTCGAGGGCTGCGGAGGGAAGGGAGCTGATGGGCCTTGGCAAGCCTCAGGCCAGAAGGCGCACCTGCAAATGAAAGCATCATCACCATCATTGCCGGCATCATCAGCATCATCATCGCTATCACCTGGACCCAAAGACATTTTCTCAACTGCAAACGGGTTTCCCAAGCTTGGTGGTGACCTGCAGGACGCTTGTGTTGAGACGGCTTCTGAGGCTCAGTGTACACTCAGTAGGAACGATGATTGTGATCAGTTAGTGACATCTGCCTCGGTACCAGCCACGCTAGATTCACCCCTTCTGGGTTGGAGGTACATGTTCAGGGTTAATCAACACTGCTGGTAGTATAAGCAAATGCAGGACTTCAGACTAGAAACCAAGGGCCCAGAGGAGACAGAAGTGGATTTTCCAAGTCAAAGTTAGAGCTTATGGGAGTCTGGATTCCCCCAAAGCATGGACTTGGGCTCAGGTGCTTATCTGGGAGGGGATCCCAGGAAGCACTACGAGGGATGGGGAAGGGACAAGGGGGAGGGGAAAGGCTGTGCTAAGGAGTGGGCGGCCGGTGTGGGCGCTTGGGTTCAGTCCCACTGGAGACCCTCTGAGGGATGGTATAGAAGGTGCCTCAGAATTGTCCCACCAAGGGACAGGGAGTCTGGAGTGTTCACCCATTGACTTCCCTCCCTCACAGGTTGAGGGTTCTTCCTGGGAGCAGTAAATCTTTCACACTTCTGGGTGGCCCCACCTGGGAGCTTAGCTAACTCTCATGGCACCTGGAGAAAGCCATCAGACTGAGAAGAAGAGGGAACTGGGAGCTTGAGATGGGAAGCTGCCAGCATGACTTGGGACTGTTCACCAAGGCTGGAGTGAGCCTAGAGGTGGCGGAAGGAATGGGGGGGGGGGTGGTAGGCATCTGCTGCCATGCCTGACTCCAGGCAGAACTCCCTGAGCCACCTCCATATCTTTCCTTCTGAGCCCAGACTCAGCTTCAGAATACTTCTCACCATGGCGCTCTGGGTACCCATCCATCCATATTTGCTGAAACATATTTGCTGTTCTAGTAAAGACCCATGACCCATGGATCAGAGCCAAGAGCCCCCACTTTCCAGCAACGGGGGCGGAGGCTGGAGAGTGCTGAATATACTGAGATGTGCTGGGCATTTGTCAATCATTGGAATGACCCCAGAACAAAACCCAAATGCTCCACCCCCAGGGGCTGACCTTTGGGCAGCTGGGTCCCGCCACAGAAGGGTCTTCGTCCATGTACTACATTCCAACAGAAGTGCCAGAGCAGATGGTGGGGCTGCCCAAGGGAGGCAGGCTGGGTTTACTAAAGAGCTGCAACATCTGACGGTGCAAACGCTGCTTCCAAGCACAGTCTGTGTGGGAGGAATTCTCCCCAGACGGAGCCGGAAGGAGGCCTCCAGAACTGGAACTGCTGGAGGCATCATCATCTCACCACCAGATCTGGTGCTGCCTCCTCCAGCCAGGGGCGAAGACGGGGACCCTGAGAGGTGCCTTTGATGGGACTGTTGGCTGCAACACAGCCAGGGCAACAGCCTGTGGCCTCGAGGACACTTTAAAAGAGGAGACTTCCAAGGATCAATCAAATTGATCAGGGGCTTCAAAGACCAGGGAGGAAGCAGGCACAGGCCGAGAACCTTCGCCATTTATCCCTCGGGGCATAATAATAATTTTACAGTGCACATGAAAGCACACACAGAGGAAGTATCTCACTGAACCACCGAATCGCACCAAAGTGGGGGATGGGGAGGGGCAGCTCCAACCAGTTGGTCAGCTCCAACCAGCACCTGTTTCTTTGCAGTGGTCCCAGGAAGTACCAGTAGGAGAGTAAGCAAGTGAGAGAGGAAAGGGGAGGAAGCAATACAAAAAGGAGGGAGCAGATTTTGCTGTGGGCCCCTGTATCTCAGTCCCATTGGGGGATTTCTGGGAGACAGAGTAGAACAGGCCTCGGCAGTACCCCACGCGAGAGACACGGTAGCCAGCATTTATTCCCCGTTCCCCTCCACATCAGATGAGGGCTGCTCCCAGGGGATTAATTCCCAGGCACTGTGGCCTTTTCTGGAGTGGTCAGTGCCCTGGGAATAGGGGCAAGACACAGAGCAGCCTTGCTGCATCACCCTTCTCCGTCTGTTCCCCCCTCTCCCTTTCCTCCCCTTTTGTGTCCCTCCTCTTCTCCTCTAGCTCCTTTCTGTGTCTTATATTCCCAGCATCTCTCCCTAGTGGTCCCTGAAATTGAATGTGTCTTAAAGTATCATTTAAAGTGCAAAGTTGGAGTGCAAGTCAGGTAATCCCTGACTACTTGGGATTCTTGTTTAAAATACAGATACCAGGGCTCTGTGCCAGCCCTGCTAAATCGGAACCTGCATTTGAACAAATATCCCAAGGGATTCTGATGTGTTTGGGGGCAGGAGTCTAACCCCACTACATCGTGGCGGCAGCCCCTGCTGGCCATTCTGGAATCTCCAGGCCCTCCCTTGCCCCCACCTGACACCTGCCTCCTGGGCAGCCGCTCACTGAGCACGGGGCTTCTCTCCAGATTCCTGCTCAGCAGCTACTGGACCGGCTGCCCCTTGTGTGTTGTCTCTGTCCCTGACTGAATGATCCTTCTGAGGATTTAGGGCTTGGACCTTCACCCAACAGTTACGGAGATGGTGCCCTGTCCTACTTCCGTTCACATCTGCCACGTCTGGCCACTGCTCTTCAGCACGGGCCCTGGTCTCCCGGGACTGGGAACTGGAGAGTGAGGTCCTTCTGCTCACCCTGCACACACAACAAGGTGTCCTAGTAGAGCACGCAGTGTCCTGTGGTGGCACACTTCTTCTCTACGTGTAACACAATACCTGAATTCACAGACGCATGCACACGGTCATGCTGTGTACACAGGCCTTTGTATATGACCAGACAGCACAGTGCTACCATGCACACACCCAGTGATGATTTTTATAGTGTGTGTGCACACAATCAGACACACACAGAGGAAGAGTCGGTGTGACCCACCACAGTGCACCACCAAATCACACCCGGTCACACACCATCTCACATTAAATCACGGGCACACAAGTCATTACAGCAAGGAAAGAAACACTGTTAGAGCAGTGCCTGGTCCCAGCCTGTGGTCTTAGGGTGACAGCCACACACCACCCAGTACAGCTGCACAGTAAGGCAGTGTTGCAAACGCACACACACAGTGATCCATTGCACAGCAGCCTGCGCAGACGCTCACATACTGGCAGGAAGGAAGCCGCGTAGGGCACAGCCTCGGAGTAGCACACGGTCACAGGCACAGATGAAACCGCACCATCTTGCAATGACACGGTCTCACCGCCCGGGGCCCACAGCGGCAGTCACACTCAGCCCCAGCTCCGCGAAGCAGCCACAGCAGGCCCTGCGGGCCCAGGGGACGGCGGTGGAGTCTGACGGCGCGGGCAAAGGTTGGCTTTGTTTGAACAGATGTCTCGTAAAGGAGCCGGGGCATTATTTAGCTACTTTGCTGAGCTAATGGATTGCAGTGGCTCAGGAGCCTGGGGAATTCATCGGGGGCCCCCAGCACAATCACTCCGCTTTCACACTCATCCCACCTTTGCTGATTTCTCACTTTCTTGCTACAGCAGCCAGCCTCCAGCCCCAAAACAAACACCGTATTTGAACAAGAAGGACAGAAGCCGAACAAATATTTGTGTCTTCAGGCCTCACTTGGCACTCGCTGGGATGGGGGTTTCCTTCTGGAACTGGGAACAAGCCCGTGCCAGGCAGATTAAACTCTGGATGGGAGGCCAGGGCTCCAGCTGGACAGCTCATGCCGGGCTGGGCTGGCCCTTCTCCCTGTCTCCTCTTGCTCACCCCACGGCCTGTGCCTTCGTTCGCAGCCAGCCTCTCCCAAGAGCAGGCCCCACAGACCGCCTCGCCTGCCGCCCGCTTCGACCCTCCATCGCCCACTCCACCCCCACTCTCCCCAGACCATCCCACGCCATCCTTTTTTGCCTGATGTCCTCATTCCCCTCAGCCTTGCTGTGGCCTGAAATGCTTTTGACCAAACCCTCTCCTCCCACCTCTGCTTTGCAGCATGCACTCATCTCCTGTTCCTTTTCCACCTCTTGGTTTGCCCCTTTCCATCTCTTCCCTGAGCTCTGCCCTTGCTGCTACCCTTGCGTCGGTGCCCTCCAGCTCTCGGTCCCTGGCACCCTCTCTGGTCCCCAGCGAGCTTGGCGACTTGCACATCCCCCCTGCAGGGTCTTGGCCCCTCTGCCAGCAGCCAAGTGCAGTGGTTAAGAGCACGGGCTCTGGCCAAGGAGTGCCTTGGTTCAAACCCTTACTTTGGCACTTGCTAGCCACGCGGCCTTGGGCAAGTCACTTCGCTTTTGTGCATCTCCATTTTTTCATCTGTAAGATAAGGGTCATGATGACTCCTACCTCATAGGGTTATTTGAGTGTTAAATGAGCAAATGCATGTAAAGTGCTTAGGACAGCCTGGCATGTAGTAAATGCTACATACAGGATTGGTTGTTATCATTTCTCCCAATATAATGATATCATGCACATCTACATTTGTAGTGAAACAGGAGTAAGCTCCCCTAGCTAGCCTCATGGAGCTGGAATGCAAAAGGAAATGAACAAATAGCCCCTAACAGATCCCCTCCATGGCGCAGGCAGATACAACTGAGAGGCTCCCAACTCATGACCTGGCGCGGTGGTTCCTCCCCTGAGAATGTCTCCCATTGTGGTAGTTAGCCTCCAGGAGGGCCCCAGTGATTCTTGCCCCTTGGCATTCAGGCCTCGCACAGTCCCTACCCACACTGAATAGGGCTGACCTGTGTAAGCAATGGGGAGCTGTGGAAATGACGTGTGACTTCCGAGGCTAGGAAAGACACTGCGGTTTCCATCTTGCTGTCTGTGGATGAAATTGTGTACGCCAGTTTGGACACATTCTTGATCTTGGCCCCCATTCTGGTGGGTGTGGGCCCATTGTAAATAAGAACCCCTTTTTGTGCAATTTTAGTGTGATATATCCACACACCATATAATCATCCAAAGTGTACAATTGATGGTTCATAGTATCATCATATTGTTGTGCATTCATCACCACAATCCATGTTTGAACGGTAAATGAGAACTCTTGATGCTACTTTGGTTAAGAGGTGGCCCAACTGAACCAGGTTGGGCTTTAATCTGGATTTCTGAAGCCCTTTTAAGCAGAGTGAAAGTCAGATGGGAAGAGAAACTGCAGGGATCAGCCAGAAGCTGGAAGTCAATGGAACCTGGAAGAGAAAAGAGAAGACACCACCATGGGACAGAAAAGTCAAGGTGCCCCAAAGATTGCTAGCCAGCCAGAAGATACCAGGAGGAAGTGAGCCTCCTAGCCTCTGAAACCAAGAGCCAATAAATTCTTCTTACTAAGCCACCCCATTGGATGGTATTTGTTTTAGCAGCTGGGAAACTAAAACACTCTCTCGTGGGTCACTTGAACTGGGGGACTCCGCCACCATGCTGTGGTCATTGTTCATACTATGGACAATGCTGTGGTGGTCACTGTCCATCTGCAGAATAAAGCTTGCTCAGGCCTGCCTGGCAAAACGAAACAAAAACGTGAGGCGAGGACTTGAGGCCTTTTTCCAACAGCCAGAACCAATTTACCCCCCAGGAGAGGAAGGCATCTTGGAAGTGGGTCCTCCAGTCTCAGTCAAGCCTTCGGATGCGGCTTCCATCCTGACTGCACCCTTATGAGGGGCTTCCGGCCAGAACCACCCAGAAAAGCCCATCGTGAACTATAACTCACAGAGACTATAAGAGCTTTAAAATATTTATTGTTGTTTTAAGTTACCAGGTTGGGGTAATTTTTTTTTTTTTTTTACCCAGGAATAGATAATATATCCACATTTTGTAAATCAGCACTCCTGAGAAGTTACTAAGGGAGAGATTCTTATATGCACATTGGAGAGACTAAACACTACCAGTCCCATCTTCATTCATTTCTCTGTCCCTTCAATCGAACTCTTGCCCTCTGCCCCCTGATGTGGCATATGGGTTGAAAGCAACATAAGATCAGTAATTCTTAGGCCCGAAAGTTGGAAAGATCCTTAGAGTTCATCTAGTTCAGAGACTT
Organism: Myrmecophaga tridactyla; assembly: GCA_004026745.1. Taxonomy (NCBI): domain Eukaryota; kingdom Metazoa; phylum Chordata; class Mammalia; order Pilosa; family Myrmecophagidae; genus Myrmecophaga; species Myrmecophaga tridactyla. The sequence goes on from PVIY010035562.1 coordinate 8,656, forward strand.
TCAGCTGGGATTCAGGAAGTCCATAGACTTCCTAAAATTGCCAGTGGAATGCAAATGCAAGGGCCCTCTTCTGGGAGAAGGTGCATAATTTCTACACGCTTTGTACAAGTGTTGGGAAACCAAAATGTCTAGAATCACTGATCCAATGCAGCACCCATTTAAAAGATGGGGACACTGCGGTTCACTGGAGTTTGCCCAGTAAGGCCATGTCAGAGCCAAGAATAGATAGAGCTCACAGGTGACAGGGGGAGGCCTCCTCTGCACTTATGCCATGTACAGCATATCCTGTGTTCAGAATTAATAGACGTAATGGCTTCTGTTCTTGCAGAAACGTGGGAAGCCAGGTCATCATTCAAAGAGATCCAGGGAAGTTCTCACAGAGGGAACTTAAGAATAAGGGGGCATTTGAAACAGTCACTGAAGAATGGAAACAGAACTCCCTATTGCATGTAGGAGGACTTCTGGAAACAATAAGCATACAGAGAATGCTGGAAAGCAGATATTTATAGTAAGGTTCAGCCCTCCAGATATAAGAGCCAAGATTGGACTGGATCGGACTGATGGACACAGATCTGGGGCTTTAGAGGAGACCCAGTGTCTGCTTTGCCTAGCCTGGCCTTTCTGGAACCTAATACCATGTCTGGTACATAGAAGATGCTCAATAAAAATGTACTGGGTTAATATAAATAAATAAATAAATTAGAACAGCAGCAGGTCAAAGAAGCTACTGGGAAGAAAGTGTTTGCAATGACGAATCAGGGATCTTGACCAGGTACAGAGCATGGAAAGCAAGCAGGGGGCCATGTAGCTTGGTAGAAAATGGAAACCAAAAGGATTTGAAGAGTTTAGTGATGCTAGAGAGAAGGCAGAGTGGAATTATAGAACTGACAGCATGGAAGGCTATCATCAGAAAGTTTCAGAGATGGGAAAGTCATGGGTGATGACAAAGTCCAAAATGTGCCCATGGGTACACACTGAAGGGGTCAGGGAATGAGTCATTGAAGTCGAGAGATTCAAATCCCTGTGAAGCCAGGATGGTGGGTGGTCATCCATAGAGACATCAAAGTCATCCAAAACTGCACGTAACTATGGACTAGATAAATAATCCTTTGTATATATTTTCTATCGGCAGCACATGAAGGACAGTGAGTTTACAGATGTGTATACTTTAAAAAAATCAACAAATGGGCAAGAATAGAAACTAATGGAGTGATAGGAACAGAAAGAAAGAAAACAGGGAGACATCACAGAGATGAGCCTAGAGGTTGAATCAACAAGAAATCATAGCATAGACTTGAAAGAGGAAAGTTGGAAGGAATGTAAGAGGTGAATTGGAGGAGAGTGACCTCATCACATGGGGAGTCTGGCGGAGCTGACACCCAGGCTGAGACCCAGCTTATTGCCTGTTTTGGGGAGGGCAAACCTCAGGCTTCCCTGCTGGCTCACACACTTATTTCATGGGAACTTCACACAGCTGGCAGGTCTTATGTTCACACTTCAGTAACCCCAATTTTACTGTTGAGGAAGCTGAGGCTTCACTACTTGTGAAGTGACTTGCCTATGATCCCTAAGACCCCCTAAGTTTGGACCAAGGAAAGAGCTAGAACCCAGGTGTCCTGGCTCCCACAATGGCCATTGTGACGATGGTAAGGAAAGGAGAGTGCAGCAGGGGGAATGAGGGAGAGATGAGCCTGGGGCAGCAGATCCCAGGGTGAAACTAGGGCCCAAGGGTGGGGGCAGTAGCTTTGCTTCTTGGAGGAGGGAGGCAGACACCAGAAAATGCTGCTGGCATCCTCTCCACTCCCCACCTTCCTGATTCCTCAAGAGCCCTGGGTTGACCTCCAGTTGGCCTCTGAGGCTGCCTTGAGGGACCTGATTTTAGAGTAGCGGTCTTAATGCTGAGCCCTGAGCCAGGTAAACAATCGATCTGGAGAAAGTTCTGTCCCACTCCCCATCCCCTGAGCAGCCTCTGTAGGACAGGGAGGAGGGAGGGGAGCCCTTGTCTGTTATCATCTACTAACACCTGTGCTCTAAAGATAACATGATTAACTCCAGAGAACAGGGCTCCTAAAAGAGGGTGTAAAAGTGGGGCCAGGGGTCCCTGGGTGATAGGAAGGAGTTCTGGGGGCCTGTTGGGAGGAGGGGTCTCTGGCGAGGTGAAGGGGTCAGGGACAGGCTTTAGCTCCTGCCGTGTTGCCCTGGAGGCTTTGTGCAGGCCCGACCCTAGATGGAGGGATCGCTCATTGTTCCCTTATCTCTAAGAGCCAGTGACAGCCTGTCCTCCAGCACTGCTAAGCATGTGGCATTGTTATCACCCTGCACCTGTCATCGCCAGGGCTGTGGGGCTGTCGATTTCTGCGAACAGGACCTGTGTACCAAAGGGAATCTGTTCTTGGCCTTATCGCCAGCCTGTGATTTCTGCTTGGGGTCCACGTTTGCACTCCCTGTGGGGCCATCACTGTGTCACTAGCAGTCCCTGAGGCATCCAGATAAGGCCCAGGTCCGTGCCCTGGGGCTCTGAAGTCAACGGCTGTGGAAAGGGGCAAAGCCAAGGCTGGTATCTATGGTCCGAGTCCGCATTTCAAGGGTGTTTTCCCAGGGCAATGTGACAGCCTTGCCCACTCTAAAGGCAGAGAACATAGCTGGGAGTGTCCCCAGCATTAACACCTGCTAGCTGTTAAAGCATCGTCTTCATTTGAATACAGTCTCCTTCCCTAGCAGAACAAGGGAGAGAATGCATCAGCACTGAGGACAGTTCCTTGCATGGCTTCCCACGAAGAGGTGCGAGGAAGAGGGAAGAAGGCAGGGAGAGAGGGAGAGAGGTAGGGAGTAAAGAAATGGAGGGGGAAGGGAAGAGAGAGCTGCTTGCAGAGGAAATAATGGTGTGGTCTCTCTGGATCTCTACCTTTCAGTTTGTCCAGCGGTTGAAGAAAAGGCTGACTATTCTTCCAATAGAGGATGAATGACACTGAAGGTCCTTCTGACCTTGGACAAAGAAGGGCTTAGGAAAATTGAATATTCCACATGAATAGAGCCCAAAGAAATGACTTGAAGGAAGTGACAACACCAATAATAAGGACTTTGTTGGGCCATATCCCATTCAAAGTCCTTTAAATGCTACAACTCATTTACTCATCCACCAACCTTGTGACACAAATGCTCTCATATCCCCATGTGACAAATGAGGAAATGGGAGTACTGGGTATGTTTAACCACAAGTCTGAAGTCGCGCTATCAGCAGATGGCAATGCCTGTCATCTTGGGAGGAGCTGGATTTCTGCTTAGCTTCTCTTCTATTCCACCATTCCCATTCTTTCCATCCACTTTGAGTGCCCAGTATCTCTTTGGACTTTCAATACAGATTAAAATATAGTCTGTATTGAAATATAGTTCTCCTTAAACTTGCTTGTCCATGCATCCTCAAATACACAACAGGAAAGCCTTGGGTTCTGTCTTTTATCTTAAAAGCTCTTTTGGATTTTCCTGAGCTTTTTGCTCTCAAATGTTTTGAAGCAGAGAAGGGGCAGTTAGGGGAAGGCCCTGAGGTTTGATTTGCTGCCCACAGTCATGCTGTGGCCAATTCCCGAGGAGGGAAAGAGACTCAAATGCACTAAATAGAACTTGGACACTTTCAAATATAATGTTAGCCTGGGAAAGCTTCATGTACCTTTGGTTGATCCAATGTGAAAGGAATAGCCAGAAAGCGGCATACACCTGAGGTCACGCAAAGCTTCAGCTTTGCTCTTAACTCCTGCGTGGCGTGGACTTTGCATCTAGACACTGATGTGCTGCCTACTAGTCATGTAACTTTGGGTTCCCTTAGAGGGAAATCACAGAGGAACCGTGATCTCAAACCTGACAGATGCTTAGTATGTGTCATTGAATAAGCATGAGTCTTTTCCATCTACTCTTCTTATCTACTCTTCTTTGGAAAGTCAAGAAGGCCTTCATTAGCTAGTAGCATAGACCCACCTGAGTGCCTGGTCCCATGCTAAACACTGAGGATAACACTGGAGATGAGAGAGCATCTGCTATTTGGGGTTGTTTATCACTGGGTAAGAATGGGGTTGAATGGACTGAACGTAGGGAAGAGGGAGGGGAGGATTGGGCAACCCTGATACATGAGCGTTTCTACACATTCTACCTCTTAGCAGAAAGCTCAGAGATCCTCCCTGACACCTGAACATACATTGGAATTCTTTAGAACATAATTTATGGGCCATAAAAGAAGGGGGTGTAATTTTCAATGGTAGGAGACAAGATGTCTTGGCAGCGCTTCCTTCCCATGGCTGTCTCTGATGAACCCTTTTGGGACTCCCTTCTGTTCTTATGGATAGCTTCTTGTTTGGCCCCCATGAGACTGGTGCCCAGGGCCTCTCTTGCTTGGGAGAGAGCAGATGGCTTGACTTGGTGAGTGTCACACTGGTCCCAGGGTGAGGTCTGGTAGATCCTAACAAGGGCATGGCCCACAGAATGAGATATTTCGAAGAGAAAATCAATTCATGGATGGGTAGTGTGTGGCTATGAGAGCGAACTTTTCAGTCACGGGCCTACATTCAAATTCTGACTTGACCACTCCCTAGATGTGAGCCCTTGGGCAAGTTGCTTCACCCCCTGACCTTCAGTATCTTCAACTCTTTGGGGACAGTTAAATTTAAGAAATGTTTGATCCTGAAGTTGACAAGCTATGTAAGCAATTGGATATATGATGTTGAGCTTCAGAAGACAGGATGGGGCAGAAAAAATAAACATAGGAGTTACTGGCTATAGAAGATACAGTAAGCCATAGGAATGGGTGAGTTTCCAGAGTGGGAGGGAGGGTAGAGGTTGAGTGAGAGAGATGTTTTACGATGGACAAATAGCTTAACCACTCTGTCTGGCATTCTCAAAATGGGATGATAATAGTACTTACTTCATTGGATTGTTATGAGGATTGGGTTGAGATAACTCATATTCAGGCACTTAGGATCTGACATGTGGCAAACACTCAATGAATGCGGGGGATGCTATTATTCCTCATTCCAACATTTCTAGGCAGGTATAATCAACCCCATTTTACAGACAGGGAGTCTGGGGCCCAGAGAATCCAAAGTTACATGACTACTAGGCAGCACATCAGTGTCTATATGCCAAGTTCATGCCACACTGCCCTTATCCTTGTGGGAGAGAATACTATTAAACAAAAGGCAAGAGGCAAGCTATATGGTTCTGGCTGGAAAGGACAAGGCTAATCCTCATAGTGGTGGTAGGAGATGCTGGGCTCAGCAGAAGGTATGGCTGGATGGAAACTAACGTGATCCTTTTAGGGTGAATTCCCAGAACAAAACCTCGTGCTCTGTGCACACCCAGCTCCCCAGCTCACAGGTTAAGTGCCTATCTGGGCATTCCGTATTTCTAACTCCTCCCACTACCAGAAGTCAATGAAACAAGATCTGTGCAAGCAGAGACTTACAGCCAGTCCCATTTGCCTCCTCAGATGAGCTGGTGAGGCAGAAAATGTAGACAATAAGGGGAGTTAATGACAGGCTTCCCCAGCTGCCCGAGCTGGCCCTTAGGGAGAAGGAGGCAATGAGCTCTCTGCTGTGGCGGCTTCTCGATTTCTTCATCTTACTCCTGGACAGTTCCCTCCCTGCCTGGCTCACTGCCTTCGACATTGATCGTGGTGTCTCCTGCAACGAAATGAGACCACAGGCTCTTGGGTATCTCTAGGTCAGTGGTGGAAGGTGGGGAGAGGGGGAGTGAGCATTAGCAACTTGGTTCTTTTGGCAAATGATGGGACAATGTCTTCAGCAACTCCCCAAAAGAAGCTTCCTCAAGAGTACCATAGAGGGGCGGGCCACGGTGGCTCAGCAGGCAAGAATGCTTGCCTACCATGCCAGAGGGCCCAAGGTTCGTTTCCCGGTGCCTGCCCATGTAAAAAAAAAAAAAAAAGAGTACCATAGAGATGACATACAATGAGGGCATCACCCTGGAAATTTTGGCTAATAATACCCCACAATAACACTGGAGGGGGCAAGGCACTTAAAATGCATCAGGCACTATGCTAAGGGCATTATATTCAGTACCTCATTTAATCCTATATTAGCCTTTTAATGCTGCTACAATTACTTTCCCATTTTATAGATGAGGAAACAGCTCAGAGAGGTCACATTTTTCTTCTAAGGTTGCACAGTATATACTTGATAGATTTGGGATGCAAACCCAGGCCAGTATTACTACAAAGTCGAGGGTGGACTGCCTCCCACCTTAGGCTTTGTCACAAGAGACAATCAACCAATTTCATTAATTTACTCAAATATTAGCCAGTCCTGTGGGGAAATGGTCATCAAGTGAGATGTCTATTACTTCCCGGGTTGGAGGTATTAGGCCTTTAAGAGTAAAACCTTAGGTTGTATGTTCTCTTGATATCGTTGGATCACTTGGCTGACATTTCTTCAGTTTTTGGTCAACTAAAACCCTTAAATCAAGGTTACACAGCCAAGTCTTGATATGGACTTGTTCAGGCTGGCTCTGCCACATAGCCCCTCCTCATCTTTAACTCTGCCTACCATTCCCTTGCATGAATGCATCATAAGTTATTTAACCTTTTGGTATAAATGTAGGTTATTTCCATTAAAAATAAGCCTGCAGTTAATTGGGGGAAATGTACCTACTGCAAACTACGGACTATAGTTAACAGTAATATCTTGATATTTTTTCATCAATAGTAACAAATGTACCACTACCAACACTTGGGAGGAATACTATGGAGAGATAAGGGATTTGGGAGAATTTGGTTTTCTTTTGTATTTCTTCTCTGGTGTAATAAAAACTTTCTAAAACTGATCATGGTGATATATGCACAGTTATGTGATGATGCTATGAGCCATTTGGCTATGCAAGTCAGATGGTTATTTGGTATGTGAATTTGTTGCAATAAAATTGAATTAAAGAAAAAAGAATAATCTTGCGATAAACATCCTTATTCTGCCTCTTTGTGGCTGTGCGTGTGGCTCTGGAATAATCCTGGAAGAGGAACCACTAGGTCATAGAGTAGCACATATTACATTTTAAAGTGCCAAATGCCCTCCCTGGGGCTGCACCTACTCTCACACTCCCACCCGCCTGCTACGGGAGTCATTTCTTCCTCAAACTCTCGGCAACATTTTAATTTCTGTCAGTCTGATGCATGGATAAATATTGTCCTCTTTTGTGATTTTCACAAGATTACATTCATTTACAAATGTTTTTATTGAGATATTATTCATATACCATAAATTTCACCCTTTTAAAGTACACAGCTCACTGGGTTTAGTATGCTCACAAGTTTGCATAACTATCACTATCGCTGATTCCAGAACATTCCCAACGTCCCCCCAAAAACCCTGTTCCCATTAGCAGTCACTCCCCATTTGCCCCACTCCCCAGCCCCTGGGAACCACCACTTTACTTTCTGTCTCCATGGATTGCCATAGTCTGGACATTTCATATAAATGGAATCATACAATGTGTAGTCTTTTATGACCGGCTTTTTTCACTTAATGTTTTCAAGATTCATTCGTGCTGCATCACGTATCAGTACTTCTTTCCCCCCCTAAGCTCTTGCTGTCTATCCTTAGATAAGCCTTTGTTATGTTTCAGAACTTTTCTTTCACCTTTTATTTGGGAAGAAGGGAGCATAACTTAGTGGAGAAAGTGGGGCACCTGGGTTTGAATCCAGGCTCTGCTACTTACCCTGGTCTTGGGCAAGTCCCTTCATCTCACTGAAGGTTCCCCTCATCTGTGAAATGGGCTAGTTATCTCTGCCTTACAATCAGTGAGCGCAAAGTCCTTTCTACATGCCAGGGACCCAATGAGTGCTGGTCCCTGTGCTATTATTATTCTTTCCTGAGCACATTCATTCCAGAAGCTGATTTTTTAATGTAGAAAATTATTGTGGTAAAATATATACAACACAAATGTTGTCATTTTAATCATGCACAATGTTGTGCAACCATTCCCTCTATCCCTTCCACACCAACCCACACACAGAAACTTTGTACCCATCAGGCAATGATTCCCCACCCCCTGGTAACCTCTAATCAAATTTCTGTCTCTATGAATTTGCCTATTCTAGATATTTCATGTAAGTGGAATCACATAGTATTTGTCCTTTTATGTCTGTTCTTATTTCACTCACCATGATGTTTTCAAGGTTCACCTATGTTTCAGATTGTATTAGAATTTCACTCCTTTTATGGCTGAATAATGTTCCATTCGATGTATATACCACCTTTTAAAAATCCATTCATCTACTGATGGGCACTTGGGTTGTTTCCACCTTTTGGCTATTGTTTCCACCTTTAGGTTGCTTTGAACATTAGTGTACAAGTATCTGAGTCCACGTTTTCCACTCTTTGGGATATATACCTATGTGTGGAATTGCTGGATCAATTGGTAATTCTATGTTGAATTTTTTAATGAAACACCAAACTTTTTTCCACAGTGGCTACACCATCTTACATTCCCTCCAGCAATGCACAAGGGCTCTAATTTTCCCAGAACTGGATTTTAAGCTAACTTTTTATTAAAGCATAACATATATACAGAACAGTGCACATATACAAAATACACATTTCAGTGGATTTTCACAGCTGAAACCACCCCTGTAACCAGCATCTAAATTCCAGAAACAGAACATGCCACTAGCCCAAAGTCTCCCTGCCATGTACTCCCTTCCAGTCACTGCCTCCATTGTTAACCATTATCCTGATTAATAGATACCTTGGCTCAAGAAGGCTGACGGGTCCAGAACCCCTCTGTCAGCTGGGAAGGCATGTGGCTGGCAGCTGCTGGGATCCTTAGCTTCTTGTCTCAAACAGCTTCTCCAGGGGCATTTTCTTTCTTCCTTTCCAAACATCTGGGTCTCCTGAAAAAGAAAAGCCATGTTTCAATCCTGATCCTTCATGTGGAGGCAGCTTTTTCTTTTAATCCCTATTCAGTACTTTAGGTTGGAAGCTTGATTAGACTATCGCCATGGAGATGTGACTCACCCAATTGTGGGTGTTAATTAGAGGGAGATGTGACTCCATGCATTCCAGGTGGGTCTTGATTAGTTTACTGGAATCCTTTAAAAGAGGAAGCATTTTTGGAGAAAGCTTCAGAATGACCAGATCCATGAGAGCCACAAGAATTGCAGAGCCCACGCAGCCAGAGACTTCGGAGATGAAGAAGAAAAATGCCCCCAGGGGAGCTTCATGAAACAAGAAACCTGGAGAGAAAACTAATAGATGTGGCCATGTTCACCATGTGCCTTTCCAGTTGAACATCATCGGCCTTTCTTGAGTGAAGGTAACCTCTTGTTGGTGTCTTAATTTGGACATGTTTATAGACTTGCTTTAATTGGGACATTTTCACAGCCATAGAACTGTAAACCTGCAACTTAATAAATTTCCCCTTTTAAAAGTTGTTCCATTTCTGTTATATAGCATTTAGGCAGCTAGCAAACGAGAACAAGGTCCTATCCACAACTGGATGGGTCACATCTGCATGGAAACAAACCAATCAAGAGGTTCCACAGATCCCACCCAGAAATACTGATTCAGGGCTACAGAACATGACTTTTCTGGGGTACACAACAGTCTCAAAACAGCACACCTGCCATCAGAGTCCGCATAATAATCTTTTCTGTGGGTCATTCCGACAACCTGCTTTCTGCTCTCCCTACCCCGATTTCATTCCACACTACCCTAAATGCCGCTGCTAGAGAATTCTTCTGACAGTAGATCTGATTGAATTATTCCCTTATTTAAATCCCTACTCTGTCTCCCTGTTGCCAATAGAGGAAGGCCAAGCTCCCTAGTTCCCAGTGCCGTCTTTCTAAGACCCTACAACATTCTTCCATCTTTCACAGGCAGTTCTCACTTCATCGTACCTCCATTTGCAGGGCTATGTTCTGGAATCTCCTTTATTCATAACTGCAGCTACTTCTTTGTGGAGTTTTTTTAAATCACATGGTTATCTGAGTCACACCTTTCCCATTCCTAAATTGGGCTGTTGATGATGTCTGCCTCACAGAATGGGAATGATGACCAGCTTATGTGAGGGAAAGTAGGTATAGCGTCTGTTCTGGCACATAGGAGGTTTGCAACAAGTGTTAATTCCAACTTCCTCCACCCACCCCCAGAGAGACCCTTCCTACCCATATTTAAGGTACTACAACTATGGAAAGAGGAAGAACCTTCTAACAAGGCTGTCCAACAGGCTGGCCCTGAAGGTTACATGTGCACCCAGAAGTTAGATGACCTCTGATGAAGATATTTCCAGATGTTTCCTTTAGAAATTCATTTCCTGAGGGCTAGGTGGCTCTCAGAGGCCAGTGTGTGGTGAAGTTTTCTGTGGTTCTGAGTGAAACGAGAAAAATAAGGGCAGTGTGGTGAATGTGTCTCAATCATCTTAAATTACTGTCCTTTATTCTGAGATTATGGCTTTCCTGTTTTTTTTTTCAGTTTTAAAACGTACTCTGTTTTTATTGAGATGGAGACAGTAAGTGGCAGTTATTTTTAAGTGTCTTTACTTGGCATTTTTCCCTGATTGTTTTAAAATTTTACTGGCTCACAAAAATCCTGAAGTCTTTGGACAAGATAAACTCTACAGAATTAGGATCCAACGATTCTGGGTTGACATTTTTTCCCCATTCCTCACAACACCACATATTAGACCCAGCAGGCGATCAGTAACTTTTGTGGATTGAATGAGTGAGTGATATTGTAGTATAACATTTTGCAATATTTTTGTTATTGGTCAGAAAGAAACCAGGGAAGGAGGCCACACTTCTATTGCAGGGACAACTGTAGACCAGCCCTTTATCTCTGGGTGTTGTGGATACAGCCAGGCGCTCTTCTAGCCCAGCCATCAGCACCTCGGACAGCTCAGCTACAATTACCCGGGTCTCTGAGGAAACCTAACTAAACACCGACAAAGGCGATTTTACATTATCTTTTCCCCACTTCATTATTTAAACAAGCGTCCCCTGTTCATACATAAACCTTCCTCTTTGCACTCTTAAACCTCGCTCTCGAATTGTTTGCCTCGCAAGCCTGCAATTCCCCAGCAAAATGGCCAGCTCCAACTTCAGCTTCAGAAATGCCAATTTTAATTAAAAGTGCAATTTTCAAATCCATCCGAAGCTCAGATAGGATATGACATACTTGCCACCCTGTGATCTTTCTGGCTGCTTTGTTGATTAAAATGGGTGCCGCTCTAAGTGCTTTGTCAAATCTTCACAAAAACGAGGGGAAACTGACATTTACACCTTTATACCGGCAAGAAAGTGATATATTAGATTCACCCCTATTGCCACGAAAGCTTGCTCTTGGCTTAAGGGCAGCGCAAGGCCAAAAGGTCCCTGGTGACAGCTCTGTTTCCAAGAGTCAGCCTTGGGAGGGCTCGCTCTTCCGCTGGTGGGGATGGGTGGCCATCGTGACTATGCCGCTCTCCTTTAACTTCCACACCCCCAGCTTTGTGGGGTCCCCCCTGGCGCCTGCCTGGTCCTGAGGCGCTCTGAGTATTATCAGCTTTGGGGAAGTTCCTGTCTTCCCAGATAGTGCCCTCTGAGACTTTGCGAGGACTAACATCTTCCAGGATATTGGTTCTCTAACTTTAATGAGTACAATAAAAACTTAAAAACTCTCTTTAAATGCAGATTCCTTGGCCTCTCCTCTAGCTATTCTGATTCAGTAGGTTTTGAGTGTGGTTCTAGAATCTGAATTTTAAAGACGTACCCAGCTGATTCTGATAAGGGAGTCCTTAGATTAAAATCTGAGAAAACTGTTTTCAACCAGTCTGAGAAAACTGTTTTCAAGCAGCCCCCAGAAAATTGACCACGAAGAGGATGGTCTGAGCCATGGAGTGGTCCAGGGATGAGAGGCCATGTAGGGCATCTAGAAGCGTGACCCTGTCCAGCTCTGACACGCACGTTCTGGTGTCTTTGGACAACTTACTTCCCCTCTCTGCATTGCCACTCCTCCGTTTTCATAAACGAAGCATCATATGACAGACAATGGGTTAATACTCAATATGCAAAGATCTTCGGCAAACCAATAACAAAAAGAGAAATCCTCTCCTACAGAGATAGGTACGTGATATAAACAAGAATTTCATGGAAAAGTAAATACAGATGACCGACAAACATTTGAAAAGTTATTTCGACCTCAAAAATGACCAGGGAAATGCAAGTTAAAATAGCGAGTTTTTTTGTTTTGGTTTTGTATCTTTTTTTTCTTCATTTGCTCATTTGGCCATCAGACTTGGAGGGTGGTGGTGAATTCCCCATGAACTGATAACAGCCGGTGTTGGAAAGAGCGTGGAGAAATAAGCATCCCCTGTATCACTGGTGAGGGTGTGAAAGACTACAACATTTTGCGAAAGTAATCTGTCAGGATTTGTTAAAATAAAAAGTGCATCTTTTTGCACTCAGCAACCTGCCTACACCAGGATATAATAATATAAATGGTGGAGGTTTATTGAACATTATTTTTGGTGCAAACATTAGAAGTTACTTAAAATTCTATCAATAAGGGACTGGTTGAATAAATCATGCTAAATCCAAATGAAGGAATATTCCAGAGTTACTGAAAAAACCCACTAGGTCTGTCAGGGCTGATCTTGAATGACGTACACGCTGTAATGTGATAATGTCAAGTTACAGAGAGATAGGATGATCCAAGTTTTTTAAAAGGAAAAGAAAAGGGACCTGAATAGTGTTTGTGTGTATGTGTAAGAGCTTGGCGTGAAGTGTAGACAAAAATACACCCGGCTATTAATATTGGTTCTCTCATAGAATGAGATTATAATAGGGGCTGGGAAGCTAGCAACCTTCTTTATTCATTTATATATTGTATGAATTGCTACAAAATGATTTATAACTCTTATAAGTGAACAATTATCAAGTTGATCTGAGGCTAGTTTAGGGCTGGACTCAATGGTCTCTTCCAGCTCTGACCTCCTCGGGACACCCATCTCCTTTCCCCATCCACACCAAGAGTCACATGAACCAGGCCAGATCCTTGGGTGACATCAGTTCTGGTACACCCTTCATGGAGCCCACGTGGGAGGTGCCCAGGCCTCTGAAGTCAGATTTCCTGACCAGGTTACACCTCCAGATCCTCACCCAACCTGGGGACTTGCAGAGGAAAAGAGGAAAGCAGCGCTCCATCTCTCCTTGGGTTCTCTTCAAGCACCACCAGGCTCCTTTCCAACCCTGTGAAACTCATGCCCAGGCCCTCAAAGAATATTCTAGGGACTGAGCCACGCTATGATTCACAGGGATGACTGACTTGGAGTTCATGGGACTGCAGGCTCCAGGCAGCTCCTGGCACTGCCATCATGGGAGTTGCCTCTGGGTCATATATGTGCACACACACAATTAAGCAGGATGCCGGCTCCAGAAGGTTCTTTGATATCCACCTGCAGCCCCCCTGTTGGATGTGCAAGCTTCTCGTGGGTATGTCCAGATTAGAGACCTAGGGACTGTGGCTATGATGATGCTTTCTGTCCCTTTTTAGCAACAACAAAAAACGGAATCTAACATCTGAAAAAAAATTTATAAAACATGAATGCACACAATTTAATAATCCTAAATACCCATATACCTAATACTCAAAACCAGAAATAGGACACTGCCAGCATCCCTGAAATTTCCCATGGAGTCCTTCCCAAACATGATCTCTTCTTCTCCATAGGAAAAAAATCACGATTCTGATTTCCTTGCTTTTTAAAAATAGCTTTGCCAGATTTCTATGCATCCCCAAAACAAGTTTGAATTTAAATAAATGGACTTGAGTTGTAAGCATTCTTTGGTGTCAACATAAGAAAGATTTATCCATGTTGCTATAAATAGCTATGGTTCATTAATATTCACTGGTGTATAGTATTCACTTATGTGATGACAACACAATGATACTACTGCTGATGTACATTTGGGTTGTTTCCAGTTTTGGTTATTACAAGCCATGCTGCTATGCTCACTGAGTGTCTTCTCCTGCCTTGTACACCAGTGTCTCTAGAAAGAAATGGCATTGCCAGCTCACCGGACATACACTTTTCTAGCTTTACTAGATAATGCCTGTGCCATCTTGAAAGTATTACATACCCCAGAAAAGACATGTTTTAATTCTGATCCAATCTTGTGGGAGCAGCTGTTTCTTTTAATCCTGATTCGGTACTTTAGGTTTGAAACTTTTGATTAGATTATCTCCATGGAGATGTGGCGCACCCAATTGTGAGTATGACCTTTTGATTAGATGAAGACGTGACCCCACCAATTCTAGGTGGGTTTTGATTAGCTTATTGGAGTCCTTTAAAAGAGGAAACATTTTGGGGAAAAAGACAGAAGCCTTAGAAACAATAAAGCCAACAGAAACTTCAGAGTCAGTACTTGGGAGAACAGAGACACGGATGTTTGGAGATGCTTGAGGCCCAGAAGACATCACCATGAGATGTGAAGCAAGCCAGAACCTGGAGAGAGCCAAGGGACCAAGAGATGAAAATCAGCCCCAGAAAAGCAAAGTAAGGAATCCCCATAGGAACAGAGGCCGGAGCAACAGAGCCCAGGAGCAAGGGACCAGCAGACGCCAACCATGTGACTTCCCAGCTGACAGAGTCGCTCCAGACCCATTGGCCTTTTCTCGAATTAAGGTATCTTTCTTTGGATGCCTTAGTTTGGACATTTTTATAGGCTTAGAACTGTAAACTTGTACTTGTTAAATTCCCCTTTTTAAAAGCTGTTCCAATTGCATCCTGATCCAAAGGGGGAAAAGAAGTGTAATTAATAAAGTATCAGTGGCAGAGAGAGTTCAAATAGAGTCCAGAGGCTACTCTGGAGGTTGCTTTTATGCAAGCTTCAGGTAGATCTTGCTACCTATCATAACCTGCCAACCCCCAACCAGGACTATTCCAGTCAGTCCTAAAGAATACCTAGGGTAATATATAACACATAAGATTCCACAAGGGTTCCAGGCACTAGAGTACCTTTCCAGAAACCTACAACCTCCAGATGGGTCCCTGGTCCAGATAAGTCCTGAAACCTAGCCCAGCCTCTCCAGAACATCTCCCTATGCCATATTAGTGACAGACTCTTCCAATATTAAAAATTTAGAATTTCCATAGCCCAAAAAACCCCAAAGAAATGTACGGAAAGATCAAAGGTGATGGTGGAATTATACATAGAAGGTAGGACTTAACAAATGAATATGAATGCTGAATCATTAAATTGTTATCTCTTTTAGTCCCCAGTACTTAGAGCAGCTAGAAGTAAAAACCTAAAATTATGAAATTGAAACCCATGTCAAAGTTTGAATTATGTTCTACAACTAGTTGTGGTGCTATGCTTTGAAATGTATAGCTTTTTTGTTTATATCTTATTGTTCACAAAAAAGAAGGAAAAAAAAGTCAATTGTGTAAAAAAGTATTTAAGCCCTCTAGCCTCCTATATTCTGGAGCAGCTAGAAGGAAAAATATGAGAGGATTGTATGGTAGCCCATGGCAAACTCTGGGACCTGTCCTGTAACCACTTGTTGAAGAGTGCTTTGAAAACTATTGCTTTTTTATTTCATTGCTTTGTATATATGTTATACTATACAATAAATAAAAGCCGTTCCAGTTCTGGTATATCGCATTCCAGCAGCTTGCAAACTACCACAATGCCCAACTGTTTTACAGAGTGGATATTCCAATTTACCACCAGCTCTGGCTGAGGATTCCTAGTACTCTACCTTCTTATAAGAATTTCATGGGTGCTTTTTCTCTTTTCAGACTCTTTGAGCATGCTGGTCCCTCTACCTGGAGCCCTCTCCTTCCCTATTTTCTTATTTATCTTGCTAACTCCAGTACGAGCTCTGTCATTAAGGACTCTCCCTCCTGAAAGCCCTCCCTGATTTGTCAGGTCTAGGTCATGGGCCTGCCATAACCCACGGCCCCTCCATAGCTTCCTCTATTGCGTGTATCACACTGTTTTGTAATTGCCTGTTTCCTCTGTCTTACCCCCACCAGGCTGAGGGCTCCCTGAAGGCAGGGGGTGTACCTTGATCTAGTACAGCACCTGGCATACAGTAGGTGCTCAATTCACGACCATGAATAAACAAGTAGAATCCATTTCTTCTCCAACCCATGGCTCCCCTCAACCACCAGGAAGCCAGGGGAGCATTAAGGTTTTTCAGAGCATTGTTGCCAAAACAACAAATAATAACTCTGGGGAAATTAATTGCCAGATCTGGCTTTTTCATTAGTGGCTCATCAAAAGACTGTGAGCCCCAGGGGACTCTTAAAAATAAGTTACTGATCAGCATGGAAGGAAGGGCATCTTCCTTCCAGCCCCCGCCCCCCTCGCAACCACACACAGACACACCTCCTGTGACTCGCTGGGTCTGGCCATTTAACACAGTTATTACCAACTCCCACTTAGTGAATTATGAGCGAGAGCCTCGAGAGAGCTTTCAAAGATCTTCAAATGGATGTTTAAAAGCCTGCAGTTGCTCAGACAGGCTCAGCTAATGGCATTTATTACTTAGAGGATAGGGTATTTACATAAAGCTGGATTTTTATTATAGTGGCCTTATGATTCCCTGAGAGGGAGGGTGGAAGGGCGGAGAGTGAAGGTGCAAATGTTCTACTTAAATTCGGTTTTTTTGAGGGGGTGTGAGGGTAGTTCAGTGGTAGAATTCCTGCCTGCCATGCGGGAAACCCGCGTTTGATTCCTGGCCCATCCACTTCCCAAACAAACAAACAAACAAGGAAACAAACAAACAAAAACCAACCAAGCAAAAATTCAACAAATGGTGCAGCAATAATGGGATATCCACATGGAAAAAGAATGAAATGTGACCCCATCATATAGCATACAAAAAAAAAATCAGTTTGAACAGTTGTTGTTCAATCCTCTGTTTGAAACATAGGGCGTGTTCTCTCAGATGTCAGCAAGGCAACTGAGCCTCACGTTGTGTAGGGTGACCCTGGGGCAGGAGGGGCTGGGGCTTCCGAGCTGGCTGGCCCCAAGGTCAATGAAATGAGCAGAGGAATCGGGGTCCCAATAAGAGGAGATGTGAATGGAGCCCAGCAGATTCCAGTACAGAAAGATATCTCACTCTGCTTCTTCAACAAATGTTTACTGAGGGTTGCCCATTTGCCAATACTATGCTAGTCATTGGTGACCCAAAAACTGAACAAGGGAGGTACAGTGCTTCCCTTGGGGAGCTTACACTCTCATGGGAACAGAAGCTTCCAACCAGCTTTCTAAATCCAGCATGTTGCACTATTACTATCTCCAGGAAGAAAGATGATGATGATCACAATAAATGGTTGCAACAATTCCATTTACTGAGCACTTGCTCTGGACCAGGAGATGTGTTAAGCATGTGCATCAATTTACTAAATCTTTGTAACAATCTTCGAGGTAGAAGCTATTATTATCCCCATTTTATAGAAGAAACTGAGGGTCAGAGAGATCCACTAGCTTTGCCAAGTTATGCAGACAATAAGTGATGAAGGGACTGGGGCTGGTTTGGAGCTGTTATGTATCCC
>PVIY010035563.1:0-26179 GCA_004026745.1 Myrmecophaga tridactyla
GCCGGGCGCCGGCCGCCGGCCGCCGCGGCTTTGGGGAACTCACAGATCCGGCCAGTTGCCGTCGGTCTAAGCTGTTCCCGTTCTGGGCGCGCTGTGTGTTCAGTCACTATCGTGGTTCCGGGAGCTGTTCTGTATTGTTTCTGGTTATCTAGTAGTTGTTCTGGAGGACGAACTAAAACGCGCACCTTGCTAAGCCGCCCCACCCCTACCATTTTCAAATTAAGAAACTAGCTAGGAGAATTATGAGCTGCTATATATGAAAATGGCTAACATTTTGCCTATAGCTTAATAATGTTAGCTTTTCTTTTATTTTGTTTATTTGTTTAGCAAATAGCCACCATCTCAGAGCCTAGGGACGATGGATATGATTCAGATTACATTTTAAACATTAATTTAAGTCTGTATCTGAACATAGAGCAAGGACTGGCAAGTTCTGATAGTCTTTATCTCTTTGTAGAAACAAAACCATCTCCTTGTTGGTAAATACAAGTATTCCATTTGAAAGAAAAATCATAATGGAGAATAAAATACTAAAAACTAGTAAATACCAGAAGGAAAGATACAAGATAAATACTGAGATGGTATAACTTAGTAACGCCTAGAGTGGACAGTAATGGTGATTAAATATACAAATATAAGAATGTTTTTGCACAAGGGAGAACAGATGAACGTCAGCATTGCAAGATGTTAAAAATGGGATGGTATACAGGAAAAATACAATGAACCTGGGTCTATAGTTAACAGTAACATTGTAATATGTTTCCATTTAATGTAATGGTGGTGAAGGCATGTCTGTGATTATACCGAGAACCGTTGATTTTCTACTTAGGTTGAATTGTATGGTGTGTGAATAAACTGTTTAAAAATGAACAGAGAGGAGAAGCATAAATAAGTGCCTTCAGTGAAGAAGTTGGTGCAGTTTGGCACAGTGGCAAGAGAGGAGGCGAATTCTGTGCAGGAGAAATTTTACAGCTGGAGAGGCTTCTAGAAGAACCAAAGGCTCTTCATTTTAAAGGCAGCACCTACAACCTGCACTTATTGATTCATGACATCGTCCATTCTTTCTGGAAGAACAAATTGCTGGCTAAATATCAGGAAATTACTTTTTACCATATTTAGAGTGGGTATCAAAGAAATTTCCACTGCATCTTTACTCTGGAAAGATTTAACCTGAACAGAGTGGAACTGGTTTGCAAACTGTGTGCTGCAGGTGAAAGGAGGACAGATCTTCAGCTGAACTGTACTGTGTCAGAGGAACCTACTGACATTGATTTGCCTCTGCTGGATCCAGCAAGCACCATCATCACCATCACAGGACCAAGTGCTTTCAGCATCCATTTTCCCATCCAGCAGAAGCTCTGCAGCATCTTAGACGCCCCAATGACAAGAGGTTGTGATTGGAGGATGCCGACTCATAAGCTAAACTTGACAAAGTAAGTGAATTACTTCGCCATCAAATTGAGCCCCACTTGCATAATCCTGGATCTTTAGGAAGCACAGAACTTACCAGATGGAAACCTGAGCATGCTATCTTGGAAAAAATGGTAAGACATGAGACAGAAGTGTCCTTAGCAGCAGAAGGGTAGTATTGACCCATGCTGGACCTGAAAATGAAGGACGAAAATGCACAGGGAGTCTGTGGCCACCAAGGGATCACAGGTGAGGAGGAAATCCAGACTAGACCAATGAGCTGCACAGGCAAGATGGCATCAAGAAAGAAAAGGAAAACAGATGCAACTATCAATATATATGTGATACTTGGACAGCATCACAGGAGTTAAGAGAAAATTGTATGAATTTGTATCTTGAATTTAGAAATCAACCGAATTTTCCTCTTAGTTCGGCTATATACTGTGTGGTGTAGTATCTTACCGTTTCCTAGGAAATGGTTTTTATTGCTATCCAGATATATGATTAACTTTTTTTAACAAACCCAATTTCTACAAATTGGTCATTTATACCAATTGGATAGGATTACAGACATTGTCCATGGCCCTTTCTATTTTTGTTCAAATCATTTGCAGTTGAAGTTATAGACAGTTTGTTGTGTTTATTTTACGTTAGTAATTCACAGAAAAATCTCAGGCTTTTGCTACAAATCTTGCACATGAAGTATCTCAGATAATCCTCCCATCAGTGTTCTGTTTCTAGAATGTGTAGAACCAGTATTACCATTTGTATCAGGGAAATGGAGAATCTGAGCTTAAAGGAGAAATAACTAAGACTCATCCCTGAGGGGACCAAGCCTGTTCCCTTTGAGGAGAAACACTGTAGCTTTGCAGGGCAGACAGCTGATTAATTTTCAACCACACAGACAAGCATTTCTTCACATGTGTTTGTAATATGTGATTTGAAGTGGTTTTAAAAAGTATCATTATTCTTATTATTATCAATTAGTATTTCAGAGTATTCTAGTAAAAGAATTTCCATTAAAAAAAAAAAAGAGAACAGAGAAGTACAACCACTGGAGACAGTGTGGACAGAGAGATGAACCTATTCACTGTTGATAGGGAAGCAGAGTTGTGTAGCTTCTCTGGAGGGCAGTGTGCTGGCTACACAGGAGGCTAGGTGAAGGGTTACTATAGATCCTACCTGCAGTTAGGTATTACCTGGAGGAACTGAGAGTGGAGACAGGAATAGACACTTGGACCCTGGTATTTATGGCAGCAGTGTTCCCAATTGTTGGAGGTGGCCTAAGGGCACATCCACCAAGGAATGGAAGGGGGAAATGTGGTGTATACATACAATGGACTACTGAGCAGCTACTGGAAAGACTGAAATTGTGAGGCATGCAACTATGTAAATGAACCTTGAGGACAGTATATTGAATGAAATATCAAACAAAAAGACAAGTATTATCATGCCTCATTGATATGGACTAAACTATAATACATAAACTCTGAGAATTGAAATTAAGAGCATAGGTTATCAGGTTAAGTCCTATTGTAAAGTTCCTAGATTTTAAGTTCTTACAGCAGTCGCATCTATTCTGGAGTTTTAACTCTGATATCTAAGTTCTGTGATGCTGAGCTCTTTGTGTATAAACTGGTCATTCCCTAGAACTTTGGGTATTTGTATGACACCTGAGAGAGTTAAAGCTCTGAAGCTATTAAAGTCAGCATTACTCCATACATCAACCATTTAAAAAGTTGAAAAGTCACCAGACTTCAACTAGAGATATGAATGAAGCTGATTTGGATAAGACTAAGGTAAATCAGAGTACAAGGTAAAGGATAATATGGTCTATACTTTAAAACTTCTGTGTTTTAAATGCCAATGTCTGTGTGAGACCAAAGGAAGAGATATTATTTATGCAAAATTTCTATTTTCTGTAGCACAATATCTAATTTAACTTGTATGGTCATTTTATTTGAATACCATAATTACATGGAATCTTGAATAGGGAGTGAGAACTTGTTGGTTTATAGAAGTTAATGTGATGTCCTGATACATCCCAGAGTAATTTGGTCAGAAAATAAAAAACTCTTTGCAAAGACCCCTTGAGGGACTGGAGAGAAAGGAGGAAATATTAAACTTCCCCACCTGGGGAATTCCTGATATTCTTGCAAGCATTAGGGACAACCAGATTAATAGGTCGAGTCCTCGATTGGGGCTTGCCCTATGAAACTTATTCCTAAGAATCACCCCCAGAGAAACTCTTTTGTCGCTCAGATGTGGCCTCTCTCTCTAAACCAACTCAGCAGGTAAAGTCACTGCCCTCCCCCCTACATGGGACCTGACTCTGAGGGGTGTGAATCTCCCTGGCAATATGACACATGACTTCCAGGGATGAGCCAGGACCCAGCATCATGGTATTGAGAAAGCCCTCTTGCCCAAAGTGAGGAAGACAGAAATGAGACAAGATGAAGTTTCAGTGGCTGAGAGATTTCAAATAGAATCAAAAATTAATTCTGGAGATTTTTTTATTATTATTAATTTTTAAATTTTTTTTGAAATACCAGAAAACGCCAAGCAAACACAAACATTCTTAACTTTTGATCATTCCGTTCTACATATATGATCAGTAATTCACAGTATCATCACATAGTTGCATATTCATCATCATGATCATTTCCTGGAACATTTGCATCTATGCAGAAAAAGAAATAAAAAGAAAACAAAAAAATTCATACATACCATACCCATTACCCCAACCCCCCACTGACCACCAGCATTTCAATCTAAATTTATTTTAACATTTGTTCCCCCATCATCCATTTTTATTCCATATGTTTTACTCGTCTGTTGATAAGGTAGATAAAAGGAGCATCAGACACAAGGTTTTCACAATCACACAGTCACCTTGTGAAAGCTGTATGATTACACAACCATCTTCAGGAAACATGGCTACTGGAACACAGCTCCACATTTTCAGGCAGTTCCCTCTAGCCTCTCCATTACATCTTGACGTTATAACGAGGTGATATCTATTTAATGCGTAAGAATAATCTCCAGGATAACCTCTTGACTCTGTTTGGAATCTCTCAGCCATTGACACTTTATTTTGTCTCATTTCACTCTTCCCCCTTTTGGTTGAGGTTTTCTCAATCCTTTGATGTGAGTCTCAGCTCTTTCTAGGGTTTTTCTCAATCCCTTGATTCTGAGTCACAGCTCATTCTAAGATTTCTGTCCCAAGCTGCCAGGAAGGTCCACCCCCCTGGGAGTCATGTCCACGTAGATGGGGAGAGTGCTGAGTTTGCTTGTTGTGGCGGCTGGAGAGAGAGGCCACATCATGAGCACCAAAAGAGGTTCTCTTGGGGGTAATAACTCTTAGGCCTAATTTGAAGTAGGCTTGACCTATCCTTTGTGGGGTTAAGTTTCATATGAACAAACCCCAGGATTGGGTCTCAGCCTATAGCTTTGGTTGTCCTCACTGCTTGTGAGAATACCAAGAATTCAAGTTGGGGAAGTTGAATTTTCCCCTTTTCTCAGCATTTGCAAATACTTTTTTATTCACTGTTCAAATCATGCTGGGATTTATCAGGGCATCACTCTGGACAAATCAACATTATCTCATGTCCTTCTCAAGGTTCCATGTACTTATGGTTTTCAATTAAGCTGTCTACATAAGTTATATTAGGAAATACACTAGTCAAAATATAACTTTTGTACCAAATAAACATTTTTTGCTTTAGTCTCACACATAAGTTAAATTTTAAAATATTAATTACCATCTATTTTCAGCACCCTGCAGTAATGACATACCTTTGTTCTTACTCATGTGAAAACATTTTTTGAATTTGTACATTTAGTCACTGTCAATATACCCTCTACTCATTCCTAGATTATACCATCTCAGTCTTTATCATCGATCTTTCTTTCTGTTATCATTTGTGCCCCCAGGGCTCCTCCCTCTATCATTCTCACATTCAGCTTTATTCAGTGTTTTAACATAATTGTATTACAGTCAGGTAGTATTGTGCTGTCCATTTCTGAGTTTTTACATTCAGTCCTGTTGCATAATCTGTATCCCTTCACTTCCAATTACCCAGTATCTTACAGTATTTCTATCTCCTGATGGTCTCTGTTACCAATGAAATTCTCCAAGTTTATTCACTAATGTCAGTTCATATCAGTGAGACCATACAGTATTTGTCCTTTTGTTTCTGGCTAATCTCACTCAGCATAATGTCCTTAAGGTCCATCCATGTTGTTACATACTTCATAAATTTAATCTGTCTTACAGCTGCATAATATTCCATCATATGTTTATACCACAGTTTGTTTAGGCACTTGTCTGTTGATGGACATTTTGGCTGTTTGCATCTCTTCGCAATTGTAAATAATGCTATAAATATTGGTGTGCAAATGTCCATTTGTGTCTTTTCCCTCATGTCCTCTGAGTAGATACCTAGCAATGGTATTGCTGGGTCATATGGCAATTCTATATTTAGCTTTTTGAGGAACCGCCACACTGCCTTCCACAGTGGTTGTACCATTTGACATTTCCACCAACAGTAGATAAGTGTGCCTCTTTCTCCTCGTCCTCTCCAGCACTTGTTATTTTCTGTTTTATTGATAATGGCCATTCTGGTGGGTGTGAGATGATATCTCATTGTGGTTTTGATTTGCATTTCCCTAATAGCAAAGGAAGTTGAGCATCTTTCTTCATGTGCCTTTTGGCCATTCGTATTTCCTCTTCTGAGAAGTGTCTGTTCAAGTCTTTTGCCCATTTTGTAATTGGGTTGGCTGTCTTTTTGTTGTTGAGTTGAACAATCTCTTTATAAATTCTGGATACTAGACCTTTATCTGACATATCGTTTCCAAAAATTTTCTCCCATTGTGTAGGCTGTGTTTTTACTTTCTTGACGGAGTTCTTTGATGCGCAAAAGTGTTTAATTTTGAGGAGTTCCCATTTATTTCCTTCTTTCTTCAATGCTCTTGCTTTGGGTGTAAGGTCTAGGAAACCACCTCCTAGTATAATATTTATAAGATATTTCCCTACATTTTCTTCAAGCAGTTTTATGATCTTAAATCTAATGTTTAGGTCTTTGATCCATTTTGAGTTAATTTTTGTATAGGGTGTGAGATATGGGTTCTTTTTCATTCTTTTGCATATGGATATCCAGTTTTCTAGGCACCATTTATTGAAGAAACTGTTCTGTCCCAGGTGAGTTGGTTGACTGCCTTATCAAAGATCAATTGCCCATACATGAGAGGGTCTATATCTGAGTACTCTATCTATTCCATTGGTCAGTATATCTATCTTTATGCCAGTATCATGCTGTTTTGACCACTGTAGCTTCATAATAAGCCCTAAAGTCAGGTAGCGTGAGACCTCCGACTTCATTTTTCTTTCTCAGGATACTTTTAGCTGTTTCGGGTACCCTGCCCTTCCAGATAAATTTGGTTATTGGTTTTTCTATTTCTGAAAAATAAGTTGTTGGGATTTTAATTGGTATTGCATTGAATCTATAAATCAATTTCAGTAGAACTGACATCTTAACTATATTTAGTCTCCCAATCCATGAACACGGTATGCCCTTCCATCTATTTAGGTCTTCTGTGATTTCTTTTAACAATTTCTTGTAGTTTTCTTTGTATAGGTCTTTTGTCTCTTTAGTTGAATTTATTCCTAAATATTTTCTTCTTTTGGTTGCAATTGTTTAATTGGAATTTTTTTTCATGACTTCCCCCTCAGATTGTTCATCACTAGTGTATAGAAACACTACAGATTTTTGAGTGTTGATCTTGTAACCTGCCACTTTGCTGTACTCATTAGCTCTACTAGTTTTGCTGTGGATTTTCGGGGTTTTCGAGATACAGTATCATATCATCTGCAAACAGTGAGAATTTTACTTCTTCCTTTCTAGTTTTGATGCCTTGTATTTGTTTTTCTTGTCTAATTGCTCTGGCTAGAACTTCCAACACAATGTTGAGTAACAGTGGTGAAAGTGGACATCCTTGTCTTGTTCCTGATATTGGGGGGCGGGGAACGTTTTTAGTTTTTCCCCATTGAGGATGATGTTAGCTGTGGGTTTTTCATATATTCCCTTTATCATGTTGAGGAAGTTTCCTTCTATTCCTATCCTTTGAAGTATTTTCAAGAGGAAAGGATGTGGAATTTTGTCAAATGCCTTTTTTGCACCAATCGAGATGATCATGTGGTTTTTCTGCTTTGATTTGTTTATATGGTGTATTACATTAATTGATGGTCTTATGTTGAACCATCATTATGTACCTGGGATGAATCCTACTTGTTCATGATGTATAATTCTTTTAATGTGTCTCTGGATTCGATTTGCTAGAATTTTGTTGAGGATTTTTGCGTCTGTATTCATTAGAGAGATTGGTCTGTAGTTTTCTTTTTCTGTAATACCTTTTTCTGGCTTTGGTATGAGGGTGATGTTGGCTTCATAGAATAAATTAGGTAGCTTTCCCTCCTCTTCAGTTTTTTTGAAGAGTTTGAACAGGATTGGTACTAATTATTTCTGGAATGTTGGTAAAATTCACATGTGAAGCTCTCTGGTCCTGAACTTTTCTTTTTGGGGAGCTTCTTAATGACTGATTCAGTTTCTTTACTTGTGATTGCTTTGTTGAGGTCGTCTATTTCTTCTTGAGTCAAAGTTGGTTGTTCATGCCTTTCTAGAAAGTTGTCCATTTCATCTACATTGTCGTATTTATTAGCATAAAGTTGTTCATAGTATACTGTCATAGTATTCCTTTATTTTCCTGGGGTCAGTGGTTCTGTCTCCTCTTCCATTTCTGATCTTATTTATTTGCATCCTCTCTCTTCTTTTTGTCAGTCTTGCTAAGGGTCCACCAATCATATTGATTTTCTCATAGAACCAGCTTCTGGTTTTGTTAATTTTCTCAATTGTTTTCATGTTCTCAATTTCATTTATTTCTGCTCTAATCTTCATTATTTCTTTCCTTTTGCTTGCTTTGGGGTTAGTTTGCTGATCTCTCTCTAGTTCTTCTAAGTGGACAGTTAATTCCTTGATTTTTGCCCTTTCTTCTTTTTTGATATAGGCATTTAGGGCAATAAATTTCTCTCTTAGCACTGCCTTTGCTGCATCCCATAAGTTTTGATATGTTGTGTTTTCATTTTCATTTGCCTCGAGATATTTACTGATTTCTCTTGTAATCTCTTCCTTGACCCACTGTTTGTTTAAGAGTGTATTGTTGAGCCTCCACATATGTGTGAATTTTCTGGCACTCTACCTTTTATTGATTTCCAACTTCATTCCCTTATGATCTGAGAAAGTGTTTTGTAT
This sequence comes from Myrmecophaga tridactyla, assembly GCA_004026745.1. NCBI lineage: Eukaryota > Metazoa > Chordata > Mammalia > Pilosa > Myrmecophagidae > Myrmecophaga > Myrmecophaga tridactyla. The sequence continues at coordinate 8,718 of PVIY010035563.1, forward strand.
GATTTCAACCTTTTTAAATTTATTGAGACTTGCTTTGTGACCCAGTATATGGTCTATCCTTGAGAATGATCCATGAGCTTTTGATAAAAAGGTGTATCCTGCTTTTGTGGGGTGTGATGTTCTATAAATGTCTGTTAAGTGTAGCTCATTTATTGTATTATTCAAATTCTCTTTCTTTATTGATCCTCTGTATAGATGTTCTGTCCATTGATGAGAGTGTGGAATTGAAATCTCAAACTATTATGGTAGACTGTCTATTTCTCTTTTCAGTGTTTTCAGTGTTTCCCTCATGTATTTTGAGCATTCTGGCTTGGTGCATATTTATGATTGTTATGTCTTCTTGTTGAATTGGTCCTTTTATTAATGCATAGTGTCCTTCTTTGTCTCTTTTAACTGTTTTATATATGAAGTCAAATTTGTTGGATATTAGTATAGGTTCTCCTGTTCTTTTCTGATTGTTATTTGCATGAAATATCTTTTCCCAACCTTTCACTTTCAACCTATATTTATCCTTGGGTCTAAGATGTGTTTCTTGTAGACAGCATATAGTTGGGTCTTTTTTTTTTTTCATCCATTCTGCCTGTCTGTGTCTTTTGATTCAGGGGTTTAATCCATTAACATTTAGTGTTATTACTCTATGGGTAGTACTTACTTCTACCATTTTGCCTTTTCGATTTTATGTATCAGATCTAATTTTTGTTCCTTTTACCTTTACTAATAATCTTCCTTTCTACACTCTTCTCCACACCTTTTTCTCCCATCTTTTCATATCTGCCTCTAGTGCTCCCTTTACTATTTATTGCAGAGGCGGTCTCTTTGTTGCAAATTCTCTCAGTGATTTTTGTCTGAAAATGTTTTAATTTCACCCTCATTTTTGAAGGACAATTTTACTGGATATAGAATTCTTGGTTGGCAGTTTTTCTCATTTAGTGATTTAAATATATCATCCCACTGTCTTCTTGCTTCCATAGTTTCTGCTGAGAAATCTATGCATAGCCTTATTGGGTTTACCTTGTATGTGATGGATTGCTTTTCTCTTGCTACTTTCAAGATTCTCTCTTTCTCTTTGACTTCTGACATTCTGATTAGTGAGTGTCTCGGAGTATGTCTATTTGTATCTATTCTCTTTGGGGTACGTTGCCCTTCTTGGATCTATAATTTTAAGTCTCTCATAAGAGTTGGGAAATTTTCAGTGATAATTTCCTCTATTAGTTTTTCTCCTCATTTTCCCTTCTCTTCTTCTTCTGGGACACCCACAACATGTATATTTGTGTGCTTCGTATTGTCATTCAATTCCCTGAGTTCCTGTTCATATTTTTCCATTTTTTTACCTATGTATTTTTTTGCTTCTCGAATTTCACATGTTCCATCCTCCAGTTCACTAATCCTATCTTCTGCCTCTCGAAATGTAACATTGTAGGTTTTGGAGGTTATTCTTATCCATTATATAGGTATCCCTTTTTGGTTTTCTGTGATTAGACTAGCTAGAAAGAAATACCTGAAACTGTTGAGTTGTCTTTTAGAAGCTTCGATTCTTGAACATGATTGTATAACTATGTAGCTTTTACCGTGTGACTGTGTGATTGTGAAAACTTGTGGTTCATGCTCCCTTTATTTGGGGTATGGACAAATGAGTGAAAAAATAGGGACAAAAATAAATAAATAATGGGGGGTGAGGGGTAAAAATAATTGGGTAGGATGAAGTATTCTAGTGGTCAATGAGTGGGAGGATTAAGGGGTATGAGATGTATGGCGTTTTTTTTTCTTTGATTTCTTTTTTTGGAGGTTGCAAATGTTCTAAAAATGATTATGGTGATGAATATACAGCTATGTGATAATATTGTGAGCCATTATTTGTGTACTTTAGATTGACTGTTTTGTTTATGAAGATATCTCAATTAAAAAAAAAGAAAAACAGACCAGTGAGTAAAGAATAATATGTTCTTTCAAAACTATTTCTTGTATGGAGTTAAAAACCTCCTCACACTGCTTTTAAAAAGTTTGTACATTTGCTTATATCTTTCCTTCTCCCTCTAATTGAAGAGAAACTTATGCTATTAGAAAAAAGAAATAAATCTTATATTATTTCTCATCTAACTACTTTGTTTGGCAGTCATCCTAGGGCTACTGTGCAGGTCAAAAATTGAAGTAGCAGGAGTGACTTTCTATTTTGAATGTAAAAAAATGTGCTCCTGGATGCAGCAACTTAGGACTCAACTCTTAGCTGCAGCTCGAATTCATCTGCTTAGTCAATATTTTAATAATAAAATCTTTACAATTTATGCATATGAGTATAGTAAATTCCTTACAACCTTCCTACCTTCCCTGGAAACCCTCCCACTCCACCTCCCATGAGCATCCCAAGATAAAACCCTTTCAAAACAAAGAAACAGAACTTACTCAGCTGACATGCCAGCCTCTATGGAAAGCTTTCTTAGTCTAATTTTCTGAAGTGTAATGCTTTGGAAAATTCGTGGTAGAATCCTCAGCACTCTGGGTGAATTTTCAGTTTGCTTTTCTGCCCATTCCTCAATAAAACTCATAGAAGGCAGAACTATGATCCTACTGGCTTCCCAATCCTATTATCTGGAGGACAAATCATATGCATGTAATTGCTGAATTGAGTTAGTCCTAGGTCATTGCCACTTATTATTTGTGTGACATTAAGCAAGTAATTTAATATCACTTTTCTCACCTGTAAAATGGAAATGATAATAACATCATAAAGTTGGTATGATGTTCTTGATGCCTGATGCATAGTAGTGCTTGTTAAAGGCTAGCCATTATTATTATTGGCTAAGTGAATGAATCAGGCTGGAGCCCTGAAATTGCAGACAATATACTCAGCTGATTCCTCCAAACAAACCATCTCTATAAAGCAACAACAACGCAAGACCTGAATATAAAAGCAAAGGTGGGTCCAGATAACAGTAGGCATGATTTACAGTTCTATTCAGTGTATCAAAGAAGGTTCTGTCTTATATGAACTCCTACAGGAAATGTAGCTAAAGTAAAAATAACTGCCACAAAAGCACTGTCACTCCTTTTGCTGATGTTTTCCTCTCATTGTAAGATTTTAAAATATTGGGTGCCCCTCCGAAGTCTTCTATTTTTAGTAAGTTACAGTAGGTTACCTTATAACTTATATACAATAAAATTCCCCACTTGGCTTTAAAATTTTTCATATTCTTGGTTCTATGAAGTAGGAATTATTATCCTTTTCCTGAAGAGGAAATTGACATTATATTAAGTAATAAAACTGGGCCTTGTATGTGGTAGACAGTAAATACTGTTGAAGTAATAAATGACTGACTCGTCAAGATCAAACAGCTAGTCAGTGTGGAGCATGGATTAAAATCTGGCTCTATGACTCAAAAAGTTTAAAGCCATACATATTTTTCTTGCTAACTTACCCTCCCCTAGAGCTATCCAGAAATTGAAGAGTTATATTAAATTGGTGTTCTTCTAAAGTAGTCTGGCAGTCAGTGCTGGTCCTTACAAACTTTTCTGCGAAATTATTGTAGAAGGGTGCCCATCAAGAAGTATACCTAAGGAATTTCATAAACGCAAACACTAAAAATATTAAGCATATTTGTAGATTCACATGTAAAGTTAAAGGAAAATCTATGTAATAATCCAGACTTCCAGAACTCTGAACTCCTTAGCCTAGCATTTGAAGCCCTCCATTATGTAGGTCCTAAATATTTTTAAGTGTTCGCTTTCACAACCTTTCTTTACATTCTTCCTCTTACACTCTTCCTCTTTGCATTCTATGCATTTCTATATATATTCTCCAGTCACTATATGTGTCCAAACTATTACACATGTCTGACATAGTTCTCCATGTCTACGTGTCAAATTACTATCTCTCCCTCTTCATAATATGTCAAAGCACTCCCTCCCTTCTCCGCAATCTACCACTTCTGTTTGAACCTCTCTAAATGGACTGTCTTGAGGTCAGTGATAATGGAATTTTTTCTTGTTGTTGGCACAGGCAGGCACCGGGAATCGAACCCAGGTCTCTGGCAAGAAGACGATAGCTTATTTTAAAATGCAATTTTATTGAAATATATTCACATACCATACAGTCCATCTGAAGTATTCTGTCATCAGGTGTGGTAGTTACCTTCAGTTGTCAACTTGGCCAGGTGAAGGTACCTAGTTCTGTTGCTGTAGACATCAGCCAATGGTACATGAACCTCATCTATTGCTCATTACATCTGCAGTTGGCTAGAAGGCGTGCCTACTGCAATGAATGATGTTTGATTTAATTGGCTGGTGTTTAAATGAGAGAGCTCAACGTAGCACAGCCTAAGCAACTTAGCATACTTCATCTCATCATTCGCAGCTCAGCCCAGGCCTTTGGAGATGTAGGAAGGAATCACCCCGCGGAAAGTTGTTGGAACTCAGAGGCCTGGATAGAAAGCCAGCAGAGATCACCCTGTGCCTTCCCAGTTAGAAAGAACCTCAGTTGAAAGTTAGGTGCCTTTCCTCTGAAGAACTAATGAAATAAATCCCCTTTTATTGAAAGCCAATCCATCTCTGGTGTATTGCATTCTGGCAGCTAGCAAACTAGAACATTGGGTCACAGTATCATCACATTGTTGTACATTCATTACCACAATCAAATTTAGAACATTTTCATTACTTCAAAAACAACAACAAAAAACACCCCATACACTTATCCCTCACCCAAATTTTTGACCCTTAGCATTGGTTTGATGCATTTACTACTGTTAATGAAAGAGTATTAAAATATTATTGTTAACTGTAGTCCATAGTTTGCAATAGAGCAATTTTTCTATATACCACTCTTTGTGATAATGTCTTCTTTGACCCACTCATTATTTCAGCACGTACTGTTTAACTTCCATATATTTGTGAGTTCAGTTCAGAGCCAGTCTCTGGCTGTATTACTTAGGGTTCTCTAGAGAAACAGAATCAACAGGAAATATTCGTAAATATAAAACTTAGGAAAGTGTCTCATGTAACCATGGGAACACAGAGTCCAAAATCCACAGGGCTGGCTGTGAAGCCAATGATTCCAGTGGAGGGTCTGGATGAACTCTACAGGAGAGGCTTACCAGCTGAAGCAGGAAGAGAGCCTCTCTCTTCTGAATCCTCCTTCGAGGGCTTCCAGTGATTAGATTAAGCATCACTCATTGCAGAAGACACTCCCCTTGACTGCTTACAAATGGAATCAACTGTGGATGCAGCTGACGTGATCATGATTTAATTCTATGAAATGTCCTCATCGCAACAGACAGGACAGCACTTGCCCTACCAGACAAACAGGTACTACCACTTGGCCAAGTTGACACATGGACCTGATCATGACAGTCCACCCTTGTCAACTTGGCACCTATACACACCATCTTAAACCATACCTAATTTCTAAATAAAATACAATAAAACACACATTTTTTTCTTTCACCTAACAATACTCAACTGTCCTGCATGTAACTGGAAACACATTGAATCTCTCCAGAATAGGGTGCAAATCCTTGGGAAATATTCGTTCTTAAACTTGATATCTTACAACCTAAATAGTATAACAGGAACAAAACAGCAGTACAGTCCTTGTTTCTCCAACTGATTGTGTGGTCGTAGTTCATATTTATCACTACCTTCTTCCACTACCCATTCCATGTTCCCTTTATCCTCAGCAAGCACTTCAGCTGGCCGTGGTTCTTTGCCTGGTGGTGTGACCGGGACCTTCGTTCCTGAAATTTCAGAGCCATTGGTAGTCCTTGATTGGGTTGTTGCAGTTTTCCATTGATTTTAATCACAGGGCATGGTAGTACTAAAAGACACCCTAGGGGATCTCCTATATTCCAAGAAAATTCTTCTTTACCTCCATTGTGTAGTTGCATTCCTATTTCTCCCTTATAGTCAAGGTCGATCACCCCAGCCAATAATGTAATCCCCTTCTTGGCTTCTTGATCCTGGGGCATAATTAGCCCAAAATGACCAGGTGGCCGTCTTAGATTCCAGTTCAAAGAAATCATTGTTATTTCTCCTGGTGGAAGTAGTCCCCCTTTTGGAACTAAAACCTGTAGACCAACAGAGCTCAGGGTCACAGGGACAGGAAGCAAAAATTTTCCTAGTGGGTCACTAGGGGTAATAGTGAGTGGTACCACCCCCATTTCCAACCCTTGGTTCCTGGACCCATGGATCCTGACTATGGAAGAAACAGCACCATACAGCAGATGCTGATTCAGAGCATATACAGCTTCCTGGAGAATATTACTCCAGCCCTTCAAGGTATTTGCCACCTAGTTGGCACCGTAATTGAGTTTTCAAAAGACCATTCCACTGTTCTATCAATCCAGCTGCTTCTGGATGATAGGGGACACTGGCTGTTAATTTCCAGCTTCATTCCATTATGATCAGAAAAAAGTGCTCTGATAATTTCAGCCTCTTTAAAGTTATTGAGACCTGTGTTCCATGAGCACTTGAGAAGAATGTATATACTGCTGCTTTGGGATGCAGTGTTCCATCTAGGTCTGTTAGGTCTAGTTCATTTATCCTATTATTTAGCTCTGTTTCCTTATTGGTTCTCTGTTTAGATGTTCTATGTATTGAAAAAGAGTGATATGTTGAAGTCTCCCACTGTTATTGTAGAGGTATCTGTTATTCCCCTCAGTTTTGCCAGTGTTTCCCTTGTGCGGTTTGGGGCACCTTGATTAGGTCCATAGATATTTATGGTCATTATTTCTTCTTGGGAAATTGCCACTTTTATTAATATATAGTTTCCTTTTTTGTCTCTTATATTTTTGCATTTAGTCTGTTTTGTCTGGTATTAGTATAGCTATTAGTATAGTTTTGTTGTTGCTGCTTGCATAGAACACCTTTCTCCACCCTTTTACTTCACTTTTACTATTTGTATCTACATATCTAAAGTAAGTCTCTTGTAAACAGCATATAGATGGGTCATGTTTTTTTTTAACCATTGTGCCAATCTGTGTCTTTTGATTTGGGTGTATAAACCTTTAACATTGAAAATTACTGCTATAAAAGTAGTACTTACTTAACCATTTTGTCTTTTGGCTTTATTTGTCAGATTTAGCTTTTTTCCTCTTTCTGTCCTTTTAGTTACTCTTACTGATAGTCTTCATTTCTATAGCCTCCTCCAAGCCTCTCTCTCTTGTCTTTTCTTTTCAGCTGGCAGAACTCCCTTTAGTATTTTCGTTAGGAAAGATTTCTTTTTAATGAACTCTCAGCTTCTGTTTGTGAATATTTTGTATTCTCCCACATTTCTGAAGGACAGCTTTACCAGTTAAAATTTCTATTTTTTCAGTATCTTCACTATATTGTGCTACTATCATCTCACCTCCATGGTTTCTAATGACAAATCAGCCCTTTTTGGCTTCCCTTGTATGTGGTGATTCACTTTTCTCTTGCTGTTTTAAGAATTCCCTTTTCCTCCTTGGCATTTGGCAGTCTGATTAATATGCACCTTGGAGTGAGTCTATTTGGTTTTATTCTGTTTGGAGTTCATTGGGCTTCTCAGATTTGCATAGTTATGTCTTTTATAATCTTGGGAAATGTTTGGCCATTATTTCCTCAAATATTATTTGTAGTCTTTTTCCCTTCTCACCACTCTCTGGACACCTATGATGAGTATGTTTGTGCATTTCATGTTGTCACATTTCCCTGAGAACCCTGCTCAAATTTTTCCACTCTTTTCTTCATCTATTCTTCTGTCCATTCAAATTCGGATGCCCTGTCTTCTAGTTCATTGTTTCTTTCTTCTCCTCTTCTAATTTGCTGTTGTGTGTCTTTAGTATAGTTTTAATTTTATTTATTGTGTTTTTCTCTTCCATAAGATCTGTTGTTTTTCCTTATATGCTTTCAGATTCTTCTTTATGCTCACCCAGTATCTTCTTAGTATCCTTTATTTCTTAAGCCATCCCTTAAATTGATTTAGGAGATATGTTTGAACATCTTTGATTAATTATTCCAAACTGTTTATCTCCAACTTTTAAATTTGTTCTTTTGCCTAGGTCCTGTGTTCCAAAAAGCCCCCTTTCTTTTCCTTTCTCACCACCAGACCCTGCCCAGCAGACGGTGATCTTCAGCCTCCTAGTCTCTCCAGCCCTGTGAAGGCAGGCTATTATGTCTCTTTAACTGTTCTGCCTCTGGTGTGGTGGAAACATCACCCTCAGCTTCCTCTGGGACAGGGTGAAACTGCGGGATCCCATTTTCTCACTTCGTTGGCCCATGTCTGGCTCAGTGTTGGGCTATACCCTGCTCTGTACTAGGGATTCCCACAGCTATCCCAGACTGCAGCCATCTCCCAGGCAAGGACTGGGCCACCAGCCACTGCATCCCTTGGGGGTGGGGGATGGGTGCCAGAAGTTGTAAATGAAATTACTCAGTCTCTGACCACAGTTTCTCACACTCTTTCTTTTGCATCTCCCTTGATGTTACACTAAACTCCTGCCATCTTCACATCCCCAAAACAGTTGATTGGGACAGTTTCTGCCTGGGTACTCACTGCTTTTGGGAGAGAAGTAGATTCTGCCACTACCCCCTATTCCTCCATTTTGGAAGGTTTGCCTTGAGGGCCCTATTGTATGCAGTACTCCTCAGAGGCTTGTGTTCTGCCTTGGGTCTCTAACCCAGGGTCCCTGTGTGTTGATATGTGTAGAGTTCCAACTCACTGCTGAGTGGCTTTATAATTTCTGTCCCCAGTGGGACATGGGAGAGATTCAGGCTGTTGCATCTTAATTCCGAATTAAGATGGACTCAGATGGGACTGAGTGGGGGGAGTGGGGAGGAGCAGCTGGTCCAGGAGAGTTTCTTACCTTTTCTCTTTCTTCAATTTTAGTATTTGTGGAGTTCTTCTCCAGTTCCTACCATTCTCTAGAGTTCTAAGCAAGTAAGATTTGTTCCTTTTATCACTGAATCTCTGGGGAGGTTTTTTTCATGGGATGTCTTAATGTCACCATGTTAATGCTGTCCTCCCTGTTGTTACGACTTTATTACTATATTATCAGAAATAGCAGGAATCAAATATTTATAGAATGAGTAAATGAATTGTGAACTACTAGCAGGCGGGAGTCATATTCTTCTTTATATCCCCCAAAGCAGCCTAGCCTTTTGGGAGATAGGATGCTGGGGTGTAAAGAACATAAAATCTCATCTGGCTAGAAACTGGGTTGCAAGTTTTAATTGCTACATGACCTTAGGCAATTACTTAACCTTTTGACCATAATTTTCTTATGAATAAAATGACACATTATAACTAGGCTCAAAAAATGAGGATCAGTAGTTCTTTATGCAGAACTGTTATTTAAATGTTCATAGATTTGAATTGAATCAACTGGTAGTATGATAGTTGCCAAGGGAAATACTGATGAATAATAAGATAAAGCCTTTATCCTCAAAAGGATTAAAATCTTGAATGACAGGACTTCCACATATGAAGCAAAGCAAACTGACAAGACATGTTAAAATAAAGTGTGTGACTTAAAAATTCAGAAGAAAAGAGGAGGTCTATAGTAAAATATAAGTGGTAGGACATGAGGTAGCCTGAAAGCTGCATAGTATTTGGAGGGGGGCAGGGAGGAGGGTGAAGAAAAGGAAGAAGAGAAGAACATGAATAGAGATTGAAGTGAGCATAGTGTGATGTTTTTGAGATGAAGGGAAATCAGCCAAGCTCTAGAGCAAAGGCCAAGTTTTGGAAAATGGTTGTGAAATAAGGTCTACCAAGTATGACGGCTTTGAAACTTCACGTATGCTTTCTGTTGTTACTTGCTCTTGCAAACTCAAATTCAGTTAGCATACTGAAGTTGAACTTTGACCCAGCCTGTGTTTTGAGCTTTGTTGCTAATTCCATTCCTTTCTCAGATGCATCATTGTACTCACAGTGAGCTTTCCACCATTTATTGAACATAGTCATTTTTCCAGCCATACTGCACTTAATATCTCAGCAGCATTTGGCATAATTGATCTTGCCTTCCTAATTGAAACAGTTACTTCTTTTGACTTCCTTATGATAGACCTCTGTATTAGTTAGGGTTCTCTAGAGAAACAGAATCAACAGGAAATATTTGTAAATATAAAATTTATAAAGGTGTCTCATGTAACCATGGGAATGTAGAGTCCAAAATCTGTAAGGCAGGCTGTGAAGCCGATGATTCCGACGGAGGGTCTAAACGAACTCCACAGGAGAGGCTTGCCAGCCGAAGCAGGAAGAGAGCCTGTCTCTTCTGAATCCTCCTTAAAAGGCTTCCAGTGATTAGATTAAGCCTCACTGCTTGCAGGAGATACTCCCCTTGGTTGATTACAAATGGAATCAGTTGTGGATGCAGCTGACGTGATCATGATTTAATTCTATGAAATGTCCTCATAGCAACAGACAGGCCAGCACTTGCCCAACCAGACAAACAGGTACCACCACTTGACCAAGTTGACACATGAACCTGGCCATGACAACCTCCTTGATTTTTCTCACTGACTGTTTATCAGATTCTATTAAGCAAACTTTCCTTCTCTACATGACTTCAAATGATTGAAATGCCGAGGGATCCATCTTGACCTTTTTCCCTAGGTGATTTCTTTTGGCCACAAAGTCTAAATACTATCTCTGTATATGCTGTTTTGTTTTTTGTTTGTTTTTTTGGGGGGTGCATGGGACAGGACCCAGGTGTCCCACATAGCAGGCATGAATTTTACCACCAAACTACCTGTCTGTATATATTGTTGACTCTCCTGTTCTAAGCTCTATTGCTTGATCTTATATCCAACTGTACATGACGTCTCTTTTTGGATTTCTAATAGGTATCTCAAACTTAACAGTGAGGTGCTGTGAATAAAAGGACAGATTTCTGTCTCAAGAAATTAGTTTAGTTGGGTATCATTTTTTTTATTTTGATCAATGATATTTCATGCTGTATATGTTAGAATTTCCTAATAATCTAATTACCTGTAATCTATAATTACAGAATTGTGAATTCTGGTAGACAGTAGAAAGACTTTTGAGGCATTTAGCTACCTAATTTTAATCTTTGCATTGTATGTATGGTTACATACATATAATGGCAAAAAAGGAATGAGGAAGGCCAGAACCTTATAGCACACTCAGAATATTTTCCTGTTACCATAGGCTTGCCATAATTATACTTGAGGTATGGTAGTAGAGATTATTTTAGACAAGGTAAAGGTACATTGTAGAAAAAAAAATTATTTTGAAATATTTTCAAACTTACAGGACAGTTACAAAAATGATACAAACCCCAGATAGAGAATTCTGCCACATCCATAAACCTTCGGATAACTAGCTCCACCAGCTTCATCAATCCCTTCACCCTTCCTTCCTTCCTTCCTTCCTTCCTCCCTCCCTCCCTCCCTCCCTCCCTATCTGCCCATTGATACACTCTCCAAATATACTCAAATGTAGGCTACACTCATCATATTTCCTAAATGCCCAACACTGCCATGCACATATCTAGAGAACAAGGACACCCATCCATGCAACCATCTCAAGTGCAACCATCAAGCTGAAGAAACCCAACACCAATATAAAGCCCACATTCTACATTTCAACCCTTTCCAAAACACTTTCCAAAACATCCCCCTGGCTTCCCACTCTTCCCCTACCAGCTCCCATCCAGCATCACACACTGTATCTGATTATCTCCATTTCCACTGTTGATCATTCTCCCCCTCTTAATTGTGGGATCATATAACACTAACCTTCCCATCTCAACTTCTCCCAATAATACTATGCAGTAGGACCATCCACATCCAAACCATTGTGCCCCCACCACCCTTCATCACAGTCCTCCCATCTTCCCATATAAAAACTCTGTGCCCGTCATACATCAGGTCTCCATTTCCCCTGTTCCCCCATCCCTGGCTACCTACCTGCATTGTAACTTCTGTTCTCTGTGAACTTGTATAGTCTCTGATACTTTCATTGGAGTCACCATGGTGTTTAAATTTAACATCCTGAATCTGTAAACCTCTCATTTGCTTATATATCAACTTAAGTTCAGTAGTTATACCATGCTTCTTTACCCCTCTGTTCTGGTTTGCAAGCTGCTGGACTGAGATATACCAGAAACAGTACGGCTTTCAAAAGAGCGATTTATTAATTTAGAAGTTTACATGTTCTAAGGCTGTGAAAATGTCCAAATTAAAGTGAGGGTATAGAAATGTACAATCTAAGCCATCCAGGGAAAGATACCTTGGTTCAAGAAGGCCAGTGACGTTCAGATTTTTCTCTCAGCTGGAAAGGCATGTGGCAAACATGACGATGACTGCTAGCTTTCTCTTCAGGCTTTTTGTTTCATGAAGCTCCCCTACAAGCATTTTCCTTCTTTGTTTCCAAAGGTCTCTCACTCTGTGGGTTCCCTTGGCTCTAAAGTTTTTCCCAAACGGGTCCCTCTTAAAGGGCTCCAGTAAGCAACCCTACCTTGAATGGGTGGAGACAAATGTCCATGGAAACCATCTAATCAGAAGTTACCACCCACGATTGGGTGGGTCACATCTCCATGGAAATAATCAAAAGATCCCATCCAGCAATACTGAATAAGAATTAAAGGACATGGCTTTTCTTGGGTACACAACAAATTCAAACCAGTACACCCTCCATTCCCCCACTTTTATGTAGTTCTTACCACATATTGCATGTTTATACATTATGATTCCAAAACCACTGACAGAGCATTACATTTTATGTGTTTGCTTTTAGACCCTGTAGGAAGTAAAAAGTGGAGTTGCAAACCAAAAATGCAATAATACTGGCATTTATATTTACCCATGTTATTTCCATTACCAGAGATCCTTATTTCTTCATATGCTGTTGATCTATTGTCTATTTTCCTTTCTTTTTCAACTTGCAGAACTCTCTTCTGCATCTCTTGTAAGGCTGGTCTAATGGTGATGAAGTCCCTCAGCTTTTGTTCATCTGAGAATGTCTTACTCTCTCTCTCATTTTTGAAAGACAGATCTGCAAAATATAGAATTTCTGGCGTGGAATTTTTTGCTTTTTTATTTTTTTCATTTTTTTTATTGTTTAGTATAACATATATACAAAGCAAAGAAGTAAAAAAGCAATAGTTTATAAGGCACTCTTCAACAAGTGGTTACAGGACAGATCCTAGAGTTTGTCATGGACTACCATATAATCCTTTCATATTTTTCCTTCTAGCTGCTCCAGAATATAGGAGGCTAGAGGGCTTAAATACTTTTTTATCATCACAATCACCTTTTTTTCCTGAAAAATAACATATACAAAAAAGTTATAAATTTCAAAGCACAGCACCACAATTAGTTGTAGAACATATTTCAGACTTTGACATGGTTTACAGTTTCACAATTTTAGCATTCATATTCATTTATTAAATCCTATTTTCTCTGTACAACTCCACCATCACCTTTGATCTTTCCATCCTTCTCTTTTGGGGTGTTTGGGCTATGGCAATTCTAAATTTTTGATATCGGAAAGGTCTGTCACTATTATGGGGTGGGGAGATGGAACTATCTGATGTTCTGGAGAGGCTAGGCTAGGTTCCAGGTCCCTGCTGACCAGGAACCCATCTGAAGGCTGTAAGTTTCTAGAAAGTTACTCTACTGCCTGGATCTTATATATTTCCCTAGGTGTTGTTTACAGTTGGCTGGAATGGTCCTGATTGGGGGTTGGCAGGTTATTGTAGGTAGCAAAGTCTGCCCGAAGCTTGCATAAGTGCAACTTCCAGAGTAGCCTCTCAGCTCTTTGAATTCTCTCTGCCACTGATGCTTTATTAATTACACTTCTTTTCCCCCTTTTGGTCAGCATGTAATTGTTGATCCCACAAGTGCCAGGTCTGGATTCATCCCTGGGAGTCCTCTCCCATGTCGCCAGGGAGATTTTCACCCGTAGATGTCATGTCCATGTATCGGCAAGGGCAATGATTTCACTTGCAGAGTTGGGCTTAGAGAGAGACTCCACAACTGAGCAGCAACAGAGGTCCTCCAGAAGTAACTCTTAGACATGCCTATAGGTAGTATAAGCTTCTCCGCTACATGCATAAGCTTCACAAGAGTAAGCGTCATGACCAAGGGCATGACCTATTGATTTGGATATCCCTAAAGTTTAACACAGTATCAGGGGAGTCCCTGATAGTAAGGTTTAATAGTTCTGTATTCTTTCTCCCCTCCCTCAGGGGACTTTGCCAATAATTTTTGATTATCTGCTTAATATACTCTAGGATGTTTCCAGGCATTACAATAATCTATACAAATTAAAGGACCTCTTTCTTATTCTGTACTCCCTGTGTTTCAGTTGTTCAAATGAGCTATACAGATAGGTTGAATTAGATTATGCACTAAAAAAAATTTCAGTTCCAGATCAAATAAACCTTTCTTCCGTTGGTCTCAAAGAGTGGTTCTAATATGTAGAAACTGTCTTCCTTTCCCCTATGTTCTGAACTAGTTTAACCCAACCTGTTCAGCTTCATTCTTATCTCCAAATATCAGCTTACAAATATGAAAAAAAAGCCTCTCAAAATCTAGAAATAATAATCACTATTCCAGACTTAATATGTCTGCTCTAAAAACTTACAATCTAGGCCCCTATTTTCTTATCAGCATTTTCTAAAGGTTATACCATTGTTGTGTTTTTTGTTTCTGGCTTATTTTGTCTCACCAAATGTCCCACATGTTCATTCACATTGTTGCATTCCTCACAACATTGTTCCTTTTTGCAGCAGCACAACCTTCGTTCAAAGGTATACACCATCATTCGCCAATCTACTTCTCTGTCAGTGCATCCTTAAGCCACCTGCATTCATTGGGCATCACGTAGAAGGCCTAGAGTCCACAGTCCAACAACATTCTCAATTTTAGATAATTTCATTCTTCCCAAGAGAAGGAAAACCAGTAAACACACCCTCGCTAAATAGGAAATCTAAACCTCCTCTTAACTCTTATCCCTCACCCCATTATTTACCTCTGCTATTGCTATGGTAGTGCTGATGGTTTACTTTTGAGCATAGCTCATAGCATGCAACAGCAGTTTCCTGGACTTAAACACTTTTATAGAAGAATCATATCTTTGAAGTAATTCTTATGAGAACTCATTCATATTTAGTGTGAATCAGTGGGACACATAGGTCTATAAACCCCTTTCAATCTTGTTCATCTTCAATATGGTAATGTCACTTCTAGATCCACTAGAGAATCACCTTCACTTCTATCCATTCCCTTACATTGGAATGCAACCTCATTAGCTAATGGTTCACCCATCTCTAGCTTCTATGTATCTCTAAATCCTGTATATTCTGTATTATATGCCTTTGATTATACCTTTATGCACATCATAAAAGTGGAATCATACTGTATGACACAAAAGTATCTATCCTTTTGTGTCTGCCTAACTTCACTCTCAAGGCTTATCCATCTTGTCATGTACTTCAGGACGTCATTTTGTCTTGCTGTTGCATAATATTCCATCGTATGTAGATACCACATTTTGTTGATCCACGCCTCTATTCATGGGCAGTTGATTTGTTTCCATCTTTTGGTGATTGTGAATAATGCTGCTATGAATATCAGTGTGCAAATGTCTGTTTGTGTCTTTGCTTTCAGATCTTCTGGGTATATACCAAGTAGTGCTATTGCTGGATCATAGAATAGCTTGCTATTTAGTTCCTAAGGAACCACCAAGCAGTCTTCCATAGTGACTGCGCCATTGTACATTCCCACCAGCAGTGTATAAGTGTCCCAGTTTCTCCACATCCTCTCCAACATTTATGGTTTCCTGTTTGTTTAATAGCAGCCATTCTTACGGGTGTGAGGTGGTATGTCATTGTGGTCTTGATCTGCATTTTCCTTATAGCCAGTGAAAATGAGCATTTTCTTCATGTGCTTTTGAGCCATCTGTATTTGCTCTTCAGAAAAATGCCTATTCATATGTTTAGCCCATTTTATAGTTGGGTTGTTTGTTCTTTTGTTGAGTTGTGTGATTTCTGTATATATACAGGAAATCAAACCTTTGTTTAATATGTGATTTCCAAATATTTTCTCCCATTGAGTTGGCTGCCTCTTCACCTTTTTGACAAAGTCTTTGAGGTTCAGAAGTATTTGATTTTGAGGAGTTCCCATTTATCTATTTTTTCTTCTGCTGCTTGTGCTTTGGGTGTAAAGTTTAGGAAGCTACCTCCTATTATTAGGTCTTGAAGATGTTTCCCTACATTTTTTTCTAGACACTTTATGGTGCTAGTTCTTATATTTAGGTGTTTAATCTACTTTGAGTTAATTTTTGTGTAGGATGTAAGATAGTGGTCCTCTTTCATTCTCTTGGCTATTAATATCCAGTTCTTCCATGCCCAATTATTGAAAAGACTATTGGTACCAGTTCAGGGGATTGGGGGGCCTTGTCAAAAATCAGTTGACCATAGATTTGGTGGTCTATTTTTGCATTCTCATTCAACTCCATTGGTCATGGACTTTTTTGCTTTTAGCCCTTTAAATATGTCATCCGCTGCCTTCTTTCTTCTATGGTTTCTGAGTAATTACCGCTTAATCTTGTTCACGCTTCTTTGTATGTGACACATTACTACTTTCTTATGGCTTTCACAATTCTTTATCTTTGACATTTGACAGTTTGATTATAATATACCACAGTGTAAGTCTATTCCAGTTTATCCTGTTTGAAGTTCATTGAGCATCTTTGATGTGTATATTTGCATCACTAAATTTGAGAAGTGTTATTATTATTATTATTATTATTATATTATTATTTCTTTAAGTATTCTCTCTGACCCTTTATTCTCTTTCTGGTACTTTCACAATGCATGTATTGGAATGTTTGTTGGTGTCCCATGGATTCCTCAGGCGCTGTTCACTTTTCTTAATTTTTCTTTCCTTTTCCTCCTCAGACTTGATGACCTCAATTCTCTCATCTTCAAGTTCACTAATTCTTTTATCTGCCAGCTCCAATCTGCTGTTGAACACCTCTCAGGAATTGTAAAATTCTGTTGCTATGTTCTCCAACTCTGTTTGGTTCCTTTTCATGATTTCTATCTCATTGATATTCTCTTGTGTTCCTCTATAGTTTTCTTATCTTTTCGTTCTTTGTCCAAATTTTCCTTTAGCTCTAAGTATATTTAGGACTATTTGCAAAACTCTTTATCTAGTATGTTCCATATGTGATCTTCCTTGTTGATTGTGTCTAATGCTTTTATCTTCTCCTGTTCATGGGTTATCACCTCCTGTTTCTTTGTATGTTTTGTAATCTTTTGAAACCTGGACATTTTGATATTTTTTGCATCATCAGTGGAATGTAGATGCTGAGATGTCTGTTCCTTAAGCTTGTATCCAGCTAATTTTAGGATAGAGCTTTTTTTGAATGCCAGGAGCTAATACACAAAAAAAGATACCACCTTTCCTAGTTTTTGCAGATTGACCTGTGCGAATACTCTACTTCAGAATTTATCTATACAATAATTTAGAGAATAGCCCCAGGTCAA
>PVIY010035564.1:0-26178 GCA_004026745.1 Myrmecophaga tridactyla
TATTTCTAGGCACCCCATGGTTTACTAACCAATGCCACAAATCTCTGCATGTTATATAATTTTGATGCCTGCTTTGAGTTTGCTGTGTTTTCTAATAGCCACGTCTACCCTGTCTTTGGCGATTAAGTGCTGCCACTTGGCTTCTGCCAACTCGGGATCCTGTCATCCCCATTGTGTTTAAGGATTCCAGCTCTGTGACAGCAGTTCCTGCAGTAATATCTGACCTACAGAGAAGTGCAACCACAGAGCTCTTTAGGGATGATGGTGCTAGTCTCACAAATTTATTTCTCACTGTTCTGGTAAAAGGTGCATCCTCTGGGCATTCCTGGGGTGTAAGAGCAGGCTTTGCATGATTAATCCACTCTAACATTCCAATCTCTCTAAGCCTCTGGATCCCCTCATCTACATTATACAGGGCAGTTCTGGCATTTCAACTTCAGGCAATGTTGGCCACCTTTTGATCCATGTTTCAATCAACCATCCAAACAAACTGTTAATACCTTTTCTAACCACTCGAGTTATAAGTTTGAATGCCAAATCTCTGCTTAGTGTGCCCATATCAATAAATTCAGCCTGATCCAGCCTTATATTCCTCCCACCATTATTCCACACCCTTAAAATCCATTGCCACATATATCCCCCTGATTTCTGTCTATATAAATTGGAAAACTCACACAGTACTTTTCGAGTATAATGTACCTCCTCATGTGTGACACTTAGTACCTCACCTTTAGGGGCCTGTTGGGACTTTAGTCTAGTTATAGGTCTGGAAGAAATGAGGGGTGGTAGGGGTGGGTCATGAAAAGAATTAGAAATATCTTCCAAGCCATTTGCTTCAGGGCCTTCATTTGCAGTTTCATCTGGTGAAACAGGAGTAATCATTTAGGGCTAATCCCTTCACAAGGAGGTTGGGTGGCCAACTCCTCAAGGCAGGCTGGCAGTGAGGTGGTTATGTCCTCAGGGCAACCTATTGCAGGGTTATCTAGAGAAGACTCAGCATGACCTAGGGTTTCAACCTCACCCCTGACATCATTATCAATCCATATGTCACCATCCCATTTTTCAGTGTCCCACTCCTTTCCAATCAATGCCCTCACTTTAACAGCAGACACCATGCAACACTGAGAGTTCAGTTTATGTTGTAAAGTTGCTACTCTAACAATAAGATTCTGAGTCTGATTTTCAGATATCTCAAGTCTACAGCTACAGGAAATAAGATTTTCCTTCAGGTTGCTCATCGAAACATCTACATCTGTCAGACAGTGCTTAAGCTTCTCGTTTGAAGCCTTAAGCCCATCCCTTTCACTCCTTAATGTAGCCAGTGTATCCAACAACAACCAGCCAACATCTCTATACCTCTTATTTCTATAAAACTCTGTAAAGGTGACAAAAACATTATCCCCCAGAGCCTGGCTTCATAAAAGCAAAGCATTAGGAGAATCGAATGGTGATATTTTGACTATCTCTTTTGCCAACTCACTCCGTGGATTGGGAGTATCATTCTGATTACAGGAATCAGAGTCCTTAGTGTCTCTGAGTCCAGTCAGAGTAGAAAACCGTTCATGAAAACCCATTTTTAAGATTTTGTTTCTTAAGAACCACTCCTGGTACCAAGATGTCTCAGGGTTCTCTAGAAAAACAGAATCAACAGGGAACACTCACAAATACAAAATCTATAAAAGTGTCTCACGTGACTGCAGGAATGCAGATCCAAAATCTGCAGGGCAGGCTGTGAAGCCGACAACTCCAATGGAGGGTCTGGATGAACTCCACAGGAGAGGCTCACCAACTGAAGCAGGAAAAGAGCCTGTCTCTTCTGAATTTTCCTTAAAAGTCTTCCTGTGATTAGATTAAACATCACTCATTGCAGAAGACACTCCCCTTTGGTTGATTACAAATGGAATCAGCTGTGGATGCAGCAGACATGATCATGATCTAATTCTATGAAATGTCATTATTGTAACAGGCAAGCCAGCACTTGCCTAACCAAACAAACAGGTACCACAACCTGGCCAAGTTGACACATGAACCTGACCATGACAACCTCCATAGTGCCAGTTGGGTAGTCTGAATTCAGTCTTATATGGTTTCCCTTGTATGTAGTAGAATGTTTTTCTCTTGCTGCTTTCAGGATTTTCTGTTTCTTTTAAACATTTGACAGATTAATTTGTATGTGTCTTGCCATAGGCCTATTTAGATTTATTCTATTTGGAGTTTGTAGGGCTTCTTTGATTTGCATACTTATATCTTCTATAAAGGTTGGGAAGTTTTCCCCCATTATATCCTCCACTAATCTTCCTGGTCCTTTTCTCTTTTTCTCTTGCGACCCTGATGATTCTTTCATTTGTGTGCTTTGTTTTGTCAATCATTTCCCTGAGATTCAATTCAAATTTTTCTATCTTTTTTGTCATTTGCTCCTTTATGTGTTCAAAATCAGTCGCTCTGTCCTCTAGTTCACTTATTCTTTCTTCTGCCTCTTCATATTTTCCGTTGTGTGTCTCTAGTATATTTTTTATTTGGTCCACAGCATCTTTAATCTTTGTGATATCCACTATTTTTCCATTTATTCTTTCAAATTCCTCTTTATACTCTTCTAGTGTCTTCTTGTCCATGTTTATGTCATTAGCCATCCACTGATTTTATTTAATAAAGTTATATGAACATCTTTGATTAGTTGTTCTAAAGTCTGTGTCTCCTGTAGTGTTTTCATTTGGCCATTAGACTGGACTATATCTGTCTACATCTTCACATGGTAAGTGATCTTCTGTTGTCTTCATAACATGTAAATATCTTGATAGGCTTACTTTGGATGTTGATTTCCTTCAGTAGTCTAAAGCTTTGTATTTACCAGATGGGTATGGAGCAGGATGTGGGGTGTGGCAAGGGGCACAACAGTGCAGTGACAGGTTGCTGTTCAGGTGTATGCACAGGTTGGGGGCTCTACACTGGTGCCTGTGAGTATGGGGTGCAGGTCAGGGGGTTGTGGAGGTGTGGCGTGGGGACCATGGGGGTGAAGTACAGCTCAGGCAGGCCTTAGTCTGCAGGAGCAGGGTGCGGTATGGGGGACGTAGAGGTAGGGCACAGCAAGTGGCAGATGGGGAGGTTGAGCAGCTATGCTGGAGCTGGTAGGTGGGCAGAATGCAGGAAGGAGCATGAAGCATGGAGGCCCTGGGTGTCAGGGCATGGGGTACAGGGCACAGAGGTTGGGCCACAGGAAGGTTGGGGCAGATGTCCTTGAACAGGAGAAGGGGCCCAGGGGGACCAAGATGCAGATGTGTGAGTGTTTAAGGGTGGCACACACATCATGAAGATTGTGGGATTTGTGTCAGTGGTTGGTGATGATGAATAGGTGGGATCTTGGCACAGGTCCGCTGGTGCAGGGGTACAGTGGGGTAGGAGGGGTGCCTACCTGTGTGGGGCAGATGCTATGTGGCACAGATCTGCCCGAGAGCCATGCCAGGTGTGGGAGAAGGGCACTTGTGCCATGGGGTGGAGCAAGGGTGTGCACATGTATGAAACGGGGTGGGTGTGTGTGTGTGTGCGCATGGGTCAAGCAGCCCATGCATGGTACATGGGTGCCTAGCAGGGAGGATGTAGCTGTGCTGGTGCTTGGATCTGGTGGGCAGGGCCCTGGTGTGCATAGGTATGGGGGGCAAGACACGTGTGCAGAGCTCAGGGGCAGCCAAGTGGGATTGTGTCTGTGTGGGCTGGGGGTGTGTGTGGTCAGGATGCACACGTCAGCTCCTGCCCAGAGTTGAGGAGGCATGGCATGAGTGGGCACGAATGCATGCACGTGTCTAGAGGGCCTGATGCTATTGTGCATGGGTGCAGAGCTGGGGGTGGGGTGGGGTTGAGTGACTGTATGGGCTCGGTGTAGGTGTGGGCCAGGTATGAAGGTGAGTACCTGCAGCCGAGATGCACAGGTGACTGCCCTTAGGGAGCAGGGAGGGGGAAGTGGGGTCGCTGGGCTGGCCATGGGCATGCAGTTCTGTGCACTTGCATGGGAGAGGTGGGTCAGGTTGGGACTGTCTTGTGTGCATGTGGGCGAGGGTGTGAGGTGGTGATGCATGGGGAGGGGGCTCAGGGCAGGAGTGTTTGGAACACAGTGGGGGCATGGGTGATGGGCTTCAAGTGCATAAGGTATGGGGAGAGTCACGGGTCATGGGGATGGGGGTGGCATGTGAGGATAGTGCATTCAAGGAATGCAGCCTATCTTATTTCCTTGTCCCCATATCCCGGTCCGTGCACTCCTGACAGCTCAAGGCCTCCCTCTGGAAATGGATGTGCTAGGCTGTTTTCACTAGCTGGTCAGTCTCCAGTTTTCTGCATCTCAATTCTATTGCTTTTTCAATCAGGACCTCCCTATGTGTGTAGAAGACCCTCCCAGATCACCTACACCCTGGAATTGCTCTCCTGGTCTTTTTTCTGTCTGTTCTCTAACTGTTCTTTGGAACAGGGATAAACTTGACCTATCCTATTCCATTATCTTCCCAGATGTCTATCTGTGGATATTTTAAACTCATCATTTTTGAAGGACAGCCTTGTTGGATAAAGAATTCTTGCCTGGCAATTTTTCTCTTTCAATATCTTAAATATATCTCACCGCTGCCCTCTCTCCTCCATGGTTTCTGATAAGAAATCAACACTGTGCTGGTTTGAAACTTTTATATAATTTGGAAAAGCCATATACTTATAATCCAATCTTACGGGGGCAGACCCATTGTCCAGTGGGACCTTTTGACTGGGCTGTTTCCATGAAGTTGTTACCCAGCCCATTCAAGGTAGGTCTTAATCAGCTTACTGGAATCTTTTAAGAGGGAAACATTTTGGAGAAAGCTCAGACACAGACATTTGGAGATGCAGAAGAGAAATGCCCCAGGAGACACTAGAAGAGCAATTTGAAGCCAGAAATCAGGAAAGAAGGACAGTGGACCTCACCATATACCTTCCCATGTAACAGAGGAACCTGGTTGTCAGCGGCCTTTCCTCTGAGAAGGTATCCTCTTGTTGGTGCCTTAATTTGGAAATTTTCATGGCCTTAGAATTGTAACTTTTAACTTAATAAATCCCCCTTATAAAGCCAACCCATTTTGGGTACATTGCATTTCAGTAGCTTTAGCAAACCAAAACGAGTACAAAGTCTTATTTGGTTTCCTTTGTGTTCTAGTTCACAAGCTAACAAAATGTGATATAACAGAACAGAATGGCTTTTAAAAAGGAGAATTTAAAAAGTTACAAGTTTACAGTGCTAAGGCCATGAAAATGTTCCAATTAAAGCAAGTCTATAAAAATGTCCAAACTAAGGCACTATCAAGTGGTTAACTTCACTCAAGAAAGGCCAATGAAGTTCAGGGTTTCTCTTTCAACTGAAAAGGCACACGGTGAACATGGTGACATCTGCTAGCTTCCTCTCCAGGCTTCTTGTTTCATGAAGCTGTGCTGGGGACGTTTTCCTTCTTCAGCTCCAAAGGTCTCTGGCTGTGTGGGCTCTTGTAGTTCTCATGACTATTTTGTCATTCTGAAAAGGGACTCTCTCCAAAATGCTTCTACTTTTAAAGGATTCCAGCAAACTAACCAAGACCCACGTGAAATGGATGGAGTCACATTTCCCTCTGCTCAAAAGTTAATACCCACAATTGGGCAAGTCATATCTCCATGGAGATGATCTAATCAAGCTACCAACATACAGTGCTGAATAGGGTTTAAAAGAAAAGGTTACTCCCACAAAATTGGATTTGAATTAAGGCATGGCTTTTCTACCATTCATAAATCCTTTCAAACCAGCACACCTTGTATATGGTGAATCACTTTTGTTGATTTCAGAATTCTCTCTTTATCTTTGGCATTTGATGATCTGGTTAGTATGTGTCTTGTGGTGGGTTTATTTGTATTTATTCTGTTTGGAGTATATTGGGGTTCTTGAATTTGCACATTTATGTCCTTTAGAAGGGTTGGGAAACTTTCAACAATTATTTCCTAAAGTATTCTTTCTGGCCCTTTTCCTTTATCTTTTCCTTCTGGGACACCCATAATGCATATGTTTGTGTGCTTCATGTCAATCATTTTCCTGAGACCCTCCTCAAATTTTTCCATTCTTTTCTAGAGCTGTTCTTTTGTCTGTTTGAATTCAGATGCTCTGCTTTCTAGTTCACTGACCCTTTCTTCTGCCTCTTCAAATCTGCTGTTGTATATCTCTGTTGTGTTTTCAGTTTCATCTATTATGTCTTTCTTTCCTTACCATAAGATCTGCTACTTCTCTTTGTATGTTTTCAAATTCTTCTCTAGCTCACCTAGTTTCTTCTTAATATCCTTTGTCTCTTTAGCCATCTCCTTGAATTGATTTAGGATATTTGTTTGAATAACTTTGATTAATTGTTCCAAATTCTGTATCTCCTCTGACTTTAATTTGTTCCTTTGACTGGACCATATCTTCCCACATTTTAGTATGCCTTGTGCTTTTTGCTGATATCTGGGTATCTCGTTATATTGATGGGTTTGTTCTGAAGGCCAGTTTCTCCATTGTTGATTGGGTTTGTATTAAGTCTCTTCTTTAACAGCTGGTTCATAAGTATTTTCCCACCAAAAAAAGGATCAGATACCCATGGTGGGGATGAAGACCAGATCCAAAGGCCCCTGGGAGAGTGTTAGGAATGACTCCAAAAAGCCTTTTTTTCTCTTCCATATCACTAGGATGCACTCTCTGGCCTGTCCAGCATACGGCACCCTTCAGCTACCTATTCCCCTGAGCCAAAGGCATGCTGTTATTGCTCTTTGCCAGTTCTACCTATGACACAGTTGAAATAATGACACCCAGTGGTGCCTTACCAGGATGGGCTGAAATGCAAGATCCTATATTCTAACTTTGTCAACCAATATATGGCTCAATACTGGTGTATTCCTCTCTGTAATTGGGGTGGAGAACTCCTGAGATTACCTCAGTCCACAGCTGCCCCCAGGCAAGAATTGGGCCACCTTCAGCTGCTTCTCTTGCAGGTAGAGGATAGGCACTGGAGTCATGGATGGAATTATGCAGTCTCTGGCCATGGTTTTTCAGTCTCTCCATCCCGCACTTCCCTGAATGTTAAACTAAACTCCCTTGGTCTCCAGATCCCCAAAACAGTTGATTTGGACAGTTTCTGCTTGCTACTCACTGCTTCAGGGTAAGAAGTAGGTTCTGCTACTCCCTCTATATTCTTTCATTTTGGTAGCTCTGCTCTAAGTAGGACCTTCTGATGAGGTTACTTCAGCTAAGGATTGGCCCAGCATGGGTTTTAATCTTAATACTGGAGTCCTTTATGAGTGGGAATGAACTTCAGACAGATAGAGAGAAAGTCACTGAAAGCAAGCATTCTCTGGAAGAGAAGGGAGAGACCACCATGTGCATTGCCAAGGACCAAGGATCACCCACAGCCAGTCCCAGAGTGCCAGTTTTTTGGAAGAAAGCATCACCTTGATGAGTCCTTGATATGGATTTACTCCTAGCCTCAAAAACATGAACTAGTAAATTCCCATTGCTTAAGCGAACCCATTGCATGGAATTGGCTGGAGCAGCCAAGAGCACTAAAACAAGCAGTGATTAAAATGTAAGAAAAATCAGTCAGTAATGTATTGATCAATGCTACCCAAGAGGGCAAGTATTTTGTACATGAGGGTTGGAGGAAGACATAAAGTCACATTAATAAAAGTAGTGACCTTTGAAAGAGTTTATAATTTTTAAAATTAAAATTAAAAAAAGGTTAAATAGCCCAAGCTCATCAAGAAAAGGTCCAGCTTGTTATAATGATGACTTGGATAGAACTACCCTGTATGTCGCACTAAGGTTCCATATCTAATCATTATCCCCAATTGTTGTGGTGGGTCAGAAATGACAATTATGTTCTCTTTGACTGGGAAAGGAACTGTAATCTTAATAAGCAAGCAAACAAATGACTAAATGAATAAATATGTCAAAATTTATAGTATGGGTAACTTGATGTAAATTTTATTTACACAGGTGTTTATAGCAAATGTGGTGGCTTGTGTATACTTTGTTTCTTAGGTCATTTGACAGAGGGGGATACTGAATTATGCTTTGCCAGCAGGTTGCTACTAGAACACTATAGACTTCAGAAAAAGCACCATCCTGCCAACATCTTGATCTTGGACTTCTAGACTCTAAGATTGAGAGACAATAAATAAATTTCTGTTGTTTAAGCCAACTTGTGTGTGATATTTGTTATAGATGCTCTGGCAAGCTAAGACATTAGTCTTGTAAAGAATTTTAATTATAGGAGAATTTAGAATTAAATAAATGAGAATTAAAATAAAGTAAATTAAAATAAAATCATATTTTAACAAAAATATTGCAAGGCAAATATAATACAAAAATATTATAAATTTGTATAAAATAAGCAAATATAAATAAAATATTATTATTTTAAAGGCACAAGGAATTTTTAAATTTTCCACTTTAACAAATTGAATTCTGATTAAAATCTGAGTTACTGAACATTACTTTCTGTGTACCAATGCCCCCTAAGACATTAACACTAAAACGTGAAGTAATGGTAATGGTAGAGTCAGTGCTCACACAATGGAGGGCTCAATTCTGCTTGAGATAGACAGTTGTTAGGGAAGGTGTCACAAAGGAAGTAATATCAAAGCTGAACATTGAAGCATGAGTAGGATTCTTAATGGCCAAGAGGACATTCACAGCAGAGTCAGAAGCATAGAAATAGGAAGAGAGGCATAAGCCCTCGAAACATGTTTGAAGAACTACAAGTAGCCCAGTTTATATAGTTCATAATGTGAGGAGAAAGACACCAACATCACTGATAAGCAGGCGGGGCACAGTCCATGAAGATTCTTGATGCTATGAAAAGGAATTTGCAGTCACCCCTTCAAGGAAATGACATGATCAAATTTGTTATAGAAACACCACTCTGGTGGCACTGTATGATGGATTGAAAAAGAAGGTATAAAGAGGAGTTGGAAAATTATGGAAATATCCAGAGCAATGATGAAGGCTGGAATTAGACCAGAGTCTGTGGGGATAGGATTATAGCACAAATTTATTTAGGAGGTAGTGATCAGGAAAGTATAGAAAAAGAATGATTTTAAAAAAAGGAAACAAATATGATTCAGACTTTTAACATGGGCTACTGTTTAGGATAGTAGTGTCACTGACAGTATAAGGATTGCAGAAAAGGCAAAGTTTGGTGAAACATAATGAATTCTACCTTGGATATATTGAACTTAAGTCTCTAAAAGATCTACATGTGGACATGTCCAATAAGCATTTGGAAGTGCACTATGGGTCTACGTTTCATAAGAACTAAGGTAGAGATACAAATTTGAGATTCATCAGTTTATACACAGAAAGCATTTCAAGCCATTAGAATAAATTAGAGTTTTTTAGGAAAGTACTTATAGTGAGAAAATGGGAAGCTAAAACCCTGGAAGCATAAGTCCTTAAGGAGGATACAAAGCACAAAAATTTACAAAAGAATATGAGGAGTCAGAGGTCTGAGGAGAACCAGGATAAACTGGTATCAGAAGCCAAGAGAGAGTAAATTATCAGTAGGGTGACTAGTAGTGTCACATTTCACAAGGAGGTCAACAATATTAAACCTGAAAGTCACCATTGGATTAGACATTCAGGAATTTATTTGCAAGAGAAAAGTTTATAGGGTGGCAGGGGCAGGCTGAGCAATGAATGGGATGTGAGAAATCAGAAACAGTGCCTACATTTGGCAATGAAGCATGACAGATACTATGCTTCTCTGGGCATGCATATTTTGGGGATATATGAGAACCTGGCTGACAGAGTCAGAAAGAAAGCTGAATTCTCTCTCTAAAATAGCGATAGAACATTCCTTTTCTATTACAGGTTATTGACCAGGAGGAAAGAATCAAATGGTCACTTAGAGAATGTTAGGGGTGAGAAAAAATTGTTTTCATTTTCAAACCTGAAAACATAGCTAATTTTTAGAGTAAACATAGGGAACATAAAATGCCATGTGAAACAATATGTAACTATAAACTAATAAGACTGATTTAGGAAAAAAATATGCAAAAATACAAGCAATGAAATGAGAGCTGTCTTTCAAATTAATCATGTTAAGAATGTGTTTACATAGTTCCCCTTTTTTTTTGGCATGGGCAGGCTCCGGAAATTGAACCCAGGTCTCTGGCGTGGCAGGCGAGAATTCTGCCACTGAGACAACTTTGCACCACCCTACACATTCACTTTTTTGCTTTCACTCTGCCAACTGCAGTACAGTGTTTCTATGGTTTTCTATTTCCATGATTATTTTGATAATTTAATATTAAATCAAGTACTGATGCAGAAAAGAATTGTGGGAGCAGTAGAATAATGAGTTACAAAGACAAGATTGGAAAACAATATAGTCCAATTCTATGCAGTAGCATTTACGAAGAGCCACCAATCTGGGTGTTCTAGTTTGCTAGCTGCCGGAATGCAATATACCAGAAACAGAATGGCTTTTAAAAGGGAGAATTTAATGAGTTGCTAATTTACAGTTCTAAGGCCGAGAAAATGTCCACTTAAAACAAGTCTATAGAAAAGTACAATCAAAGGCATCCAGGGAAAAATACCTTGGTTCAAGAAGGCCGATGAAGTTCAGGGTTTCTCTCTCAAGTGAGAAGGCGCTTGGCGAACACAGTCAGGGCTTCTCTCTTGGCTGGAAGTGCACATGGCAAATACGGCATCATCTGCTAACTTTCTCTCCTGGCTTCTGGTTTCATGAAGCTCCCCGGAAGGCGTCTTCCTTCCTTATCTCCAAAGGCCACTGGCTGGTGGACTCTCTGCTTCGTAGTGTCACTCTCTCTGAGTCTCTCATTCTCCAAAATATGTCCTCTTTTATAGGACTTCAGAAACTAATCAAGACCCACTCAAATGGGTGGAGACATGTCATCTCCTAATCCAGTTTAACAACCATTCTTAACTAAATCACATCAACCAGGGAGAGGATCTCATTAGTTTCAAACATACAGCATTAAGTAGAGATTATTCTACCTTTATGAAATGGGATTTATATTAAAACATGGCTTTTCTTAGGGGGCATACTTCCTTTCAAACCAGCACACTGGGCAAATATTTAGACCATCTGTTTCCACACAGTTAGGTCCTAGGGTGATCTGAAGAAAGGCAAAGGTGAAGAGTTATGACAAGGTATAGTACTGTGTATGAGGAAGACCATTAGAACACAGTTTTCTGGTTTACAAAGAATGCTCACAGACATTATTTCATTTAAACCTAACTTGGGAAGGCATTATATTCCCTGTCCTACAGATAATGAAACTTGAGACTCAAAAAGATTAAACAAACAAACATTACTCAGTTTTTCTGTTAAAGCTTTTGTTTTAAAACATGGGCAGGCACCAGGAAGTGAACCTGGGTCCTCTGGCATGGCAGGCAAGCGTTCTTGCCGCTGAGCCACTGTGCCCTGCCCTCCTTTAAAGCTTTTAAGCACATGTGGAAAGCTGAAGCTCAGACAGACTAAATACCCAGAAATTAAACCCAAGTCCTCTGAGAGCTCAGAACACCATCATGAGACCACAATGCTGGCCTGTGGACAAGCACACTCCAAGACATAATATTCACTGGACCAAGTCAAGAAACAAAAAGGTCAAGTTTTTTCATAAAACTAAATTTATTAAATTAATTTAATATTTTAAATCCTAATACTGCCCCTCCAAACTCTTTAGTATTGGGGGGGGAAAAGCTCATTCTATTACAAATTATGGTGGCTTTTAATGATGGCTGTATTTTTAATATGTGTACCTAGCAAAATCAAATATTAGTGAACCTCTTTAGATTCCCCTACTCTTTTCTGAGATTTCATTGATCTTTGACACAAATTTGAAAATCACCATTCTTATACATTCCTCAGCTCTTCCAAGAAGATCTAAGCAATGCACTGAACTTATTATTACTAATAAGCTAATCACTCATCTATCCTTCAACACATTCAACAGATTAATGCTTAGTGTTTTTGCATCCCAGCTGCAATCGCAAACACCACAAAATGGGTTGGGAATTTATTGGCTCACAGTTTTGAGGTTAGGAGAAGTTCAATATTGAGGCATCAGCAAAATTCTATGTTCTTCCTGAACTGTGGCATTCTGGGGCTGCTGTTGGAGATCCTCCGTTCCTTGGCTTTTCTATCACATGGCAATGCATTGGCAACACCTTCTCATTTCTCTTCTGGGTTCCACTGACTTCCAGCTTCTTGGTCCTCATGACTTTCGCTCTCTGGGTCTGAATTTCCTTCTGCTTATAAAGGACTCCAATTATCTGCATTAAAGGCCAACCTGGTTCAGTTGGCAACACCTTAAATAAAAATAACATCACCAAAAGATTCTATTTACAATAGCTTCATAACCACAGGAATGGACTAAAAGTATGATTTTTTTTTCCTGAGCTGCATAATTCAACCCACAACACTTGGAGAATTGAGGTCTATAGGTCAGTTAGCTTAATTTATTTCCACAATAAGGCCTTTTTAAAATGGTACTGTTGTTCCCAAGGCACTGGCAAGATAAGAAGATAAATTAGTATAAATTTGTCATTATTGTGAAAATTCAGGAGATGGATCAAAAGCAGCATCTTTATGTGAATATGATAACACATGAGTACAGTACTAAGTGATCTGAATAAGCAGGAATATAGAGTATCAAAAGACAATAAAGGTCTAGAACCCACTTGAATTAGCTCACTGGGGTGGTTGTGAGAAATAGGAATGGAACAAGCTTAGTATTCTAAGATGGAATTTTTACTTACTTCTGACTCATCCTCACTGTATCTAAATTTAAGTTTATAGTTTGGAAATAGATTTCTATATATTGTTTTAAAGTTAAAATGTTCTGCAAGTTTATGCAGAAATGTCAAGCAGTTAGGGGTCTGTAAAGCAATAGAAAATGAAAAGCTGACCTTTCAGCCATGTGAAGAATATAAAGTGATTCTAAAAATCAATTTATAAGTCTAAACAATCTCCAGCATTATCAAGTACTTCTTTTAAATGTTTTGAGTTAAGATGTTTGCAATGTAGCACTGGTTTTGTCAAAGTTCTGGCTTGATCGCATTTTAGATTTCTACCCTTTGACAAGTTGCTTTCCAATTTTAACACCCAAACTAGAAATCATTTCTATCATCTTTCCCACTTTGCAGGTGAAAAAGCTGAGGCCCAGAGAGGAGACATCTCTCTTCTAAGGCCCCCCAGGTCCCAGTCTAGTGCTCTACTAGCTATACCACTTTGCTTCTCATAGATTATCTGTAAGCAGGACAAAAATTGAACCCACGATAGCTAGCACAAGAAAAGTGTACCTTACCCATTCAGTCACTAGGGCTGCATGTTTGAAAACTGTAAGTTTGAAAAGGAAAACAAATTAATAATCAACAATTAATTCCTGTATTCTTGTCCATAGGAAACCAACAATTGCTATGCTCCATTGATCCGTGGTCCAGTTAGAAGAGCTTTTTTAATCTGACTCTAGACTAAAGTATCAATTGACAGCACAGTAATTCTCCCTGAGTTAAATCAAAATGGTTAAAACAGTTTCTGAAAATATTCTAGTTTATCTAGTAGCTCATCAGCTTTTGTGTTCTGTTCATTTAACTTAATTTTAAAGGTTTTCAAATGGTATTTTGGGATTATGCATTCCATGATATTTCTACAGTGAAAAATTGTTTTTTACTCAACATTTATGATTTTCAAGTAGCACTACAGTTCTAATACTGGTTGCAAATCTTACACTTCAGAAAGTATTGAACACTATTAATGCCCCAATCTCTCATGGTTTTGTATAGACTAGAAGTTCCAAATTTGTATATTGGTAAGGGCTAAGCAGTAATATGAACAATTTGTGACAATTTGGAGTGATGAGGACTTGGGGAACAGGAGAGTGCACACTCTGAGGCAAAACAAAAAACTAACAACCAAACAAAAAACGTCATTTAAGAAATACTTATGGCCATTCTTTATCTACAAGTTTCTGAGAAATACTTCTGTTCTAGTTTGCTACCTGCTGGAATGCAACACACCAGAGACGGATTGACTTTTAATAAAACGGGATTTATTTCATTAGTTCTTCAGAAGAAAGGCAGCTAACTTTCAACTGAGGTTCTTTCTTACGTGGGAAGGCACAGGGCGATCTCTGCTGGCCTTCTCTCCAGGCCTCTGGGTTCCAACAACTTTCCCTGGGGTGATTTTTCTGCATCTCCAAAGGCCTGGGCTGAGCTGTGAGTGCTGAGATGAGGTATGTTGAGCTGCTTGGGCTGTGCTACATTGAACTCTCTCATTTAAAAAAAAATTTTCAAGGAATTGTCAACAATTTAAAATTGAGAGATTTCACATAAGAATCAGGATCAGCCAATTAAGTCAAACATCATTCATTGCAGCAGGCACGCCTCTTAGCCAACTGCAGATATAGTCAGCAGCAGATGAGGTTCATGTACCATTGGCTCATGTCCACAGCAACAGAACTAGGTGCTTTCACCTGGCCAAGTTGACAATTAAATATAACTACCACAACCTCCTAAATAATTGAAATCTATACCATGACCTGTATCCCCACAGGCACTGATCTATGGCCTTCATCATTCCTTCTGGATTATTACCAGGATCTTCTAACTTTTCCCTCTTCTTCCTTTTCCTTCCCCCTTCAAACTCTGTCTCTGGGTGACAAGCTTGATGAGTTGGTCACATATCTCTCAGCCTTCCTCGTATTCTCATAAAGAAATTCAGGAAGCTCTGTTATCTCCTGATATGTCCTAAGAGATTTAGGAATACACTCTCCAAAGGAGAAGACTTGTAGTTTTCACTGGGGAATTCTTGCTGTGCTCCTTTTAAACTAGGCCTTCTTTCCCCACCATTCTCTTCTTCAAACATGACCAATGCAGTTTCTATGCAACTGAGTTACTTCCTTCCAGTGTTGCCTCCCAGTAATCCATCCTGGGTACTGGTGACTAATATTATTAAAGCAATATGTTCTTGATATCAATGTATTTTGCTTTAAAATTCTAAGCTTTCTCATTTCTCTCAAACAAAGCTCTAAGGCAGGGGTTGAAAATTTGAATACCTACAAGCAAATAAAAAAGAGATAAAGGAGCCCATTATGATATAGTAAGGAGTGTGAAACATGGCACTGGGGAGAATGCATGGCCCATCCACAGGGCTGCCTTCCTCAGCTCCAGATGTGATACAGGAATGTGGGCCAGAACTTTCCTTTTTCAAGAGAAGAGAGCTGATAGATCCTGATTCTTATGTGAAATCTTTCAATTTTAAATTGTTGACAATTCCTTGAAATTTTTTTTTAAATGTGCAAACTGAACCAAAGTTGTCTGCAAGTCAGACTTGGCCCCTGGACTTTAGGTTTGCTATGTCTGATCTAACCTGAGCTGAGGCTAGTCATCACAGATATTTATAATTGAATCTCCACCTTTCTAGACAACTTCATTTCCCACTCTGTCTATGTTAATCTCACCATTCAGCCAACACAATGTGCTTATTTCTATCTTTGCACCTTTCTCATGTTCTTTCTTCCTCTTTGAAATACCTTCTTCAGTTCACACCCAAATATTACCCACATCCAACTTCTCCATGACTTTCGAGTAAGAGACTACCTTATATTTTTATAAGACTGATAGACATAATCCTTGTTTTCCCTTGACAAAATAGACCATGTTGCATTATTTTCTTGTATTCTGTAAAACACCTACTTTGCATGTAGAAGGCACTCAAATACTTTTGGGGTAGATTAGAATGAAATGGCATTTAATAGAGCATATGGAATGGCCAAATGTTCTGGTCAAAGTAGACCAACTGATATCTTAATTACATGTGTTGGGGAAATATAATCAAAAACAAAATATTTAACTCAGAAAACCTCTCCACAAAGCTAGAAGAGAAAGAAAACAGTTTTGTTATTGAATAAGCATTAAACCAGAATGCAATGTGCATCATGCACTCCACTAAAAAGACTGCAGACAAAAATAGTAGCCAAGCAGATCCAACCCACTACATACATGTTCTCAAGATAAATGATAACAAGTAAGAGAACTTGACAGCACCATTTGTCACACATAGTTCATCCTAACTTCACCAGGTAATTGGGGTGGCCATCTGTGTTAGCTAATTGCCTTTATCCAAAAGAAAAGTAAATCATTTGTATCTTTATGACAGGAGGTAATGCTGCAAATTGGAGGCAAGTGACCACAGAAATTAGGATCCAACCCTCCCAGAGAAACTAGGAGAGAGAAGCAATATCTTTCTTTGTGATTATATTAAAAAAAAAAATACAGTTCCCAGGTCTTTGAGACAGACATCCTGAGTTGTAAAGCTGGCAAGAGGCAGCTTTCTCTCAAAGGGGCAGAGAAAGCATTTACAATCACAAGTTTTCTAAAATAAATGACCAAAGGAAAAGTGAGAGTAGGGTAGGGGTAGTGTTCTTTTTTGTATCAGAGAAAATTATTTCTTTTTTGATTTGTATTTACCCTTACACATGCAGTATTCAAGAGGATCCTGTCTCCATCTAAATATACCATGAATCTCTCAGAGAGAGAATAATAGCATCTCATAAGCATCAGTTATAAGCCTTAGACCAAAATATCATTCCACCAAGAAATTGCAGAACAAGAAATTTTAAAATGGGCTATCAAGTTCAGAGTTTTAGGGCATGAAGAGGGCAATTTGGGAGATGAAGGCAGACAAACAGGACTGATATTTTCCCCAGACATGTATTTCAGTGCTTTCTAACAGGCCATACCATTTTCATAGTTGTATTTACTATAGAAGATTCTATGGCACCCTGCTCAGATTCACAAGTTTCACAAAGTGGGAGGTAGACAGCTTATAAGCTTGAAAAGGAAAAGAAAAAAACAGTATATCTGGAAAAAACACAAAATCTAGATTAAGAAAAAACTCAATTGGCTCAACATCTCCTTTTATAGACATAGAAAC
Organism: Myrmecophaga tridactyla; assembly: GCA_004026745.1. Lineage (NCBI taxonomy): Eukaryota > Metazoa > Chordata > Mammalia > Pilosa > Myrmecophagidae > Myrmecophaga > Myrmecophaga tridactyla. The sequence goes on from PVIY010035564.1 coordinate 16,962, forward strand.
CGATCCCTTGTTGATGCGGTCAAAGCAAGACAAGTGCTGTGAAGGCAACCCTAGCTTTCATCTTTTGTCTACTCCATATCCAGTTCTTTTTCTACTATTCAACATCATCTGTATTGGTAAGGACTTTAAAAAAAACTATTAAAATTATATTTATACATGTAGAAGTATAAATTAAGCAGATGTTCATTAAAATATATAAATAAGTCAAGCACTTATGCAACCCATTGTCCAAGTAAAGAACCTGAACACTTCCCTTAGAAGCCCCCACATGCCCTTTCTTATTGCAACCTCTTCCTCCTTCAGGAAACTGCTTTCTTACTTATGTAACTGTTCTCTTACTTTATAGTTTAACTACTCATGCCCCCAATCAATATTTTTTAGTTTTGTTTAATTGAATCACATCATTTGTAAACTTTTATGTCTGACTTCTCTCATTCAACATATACATGTGAAAGTCAACCAAGTTAATGTGTACAGCTATAGTTTTTTATTGTTGTATAATAGTCCACAACATGAATATACCATATTTTATTAAATTAAATTAAAGCTGGCTGTTCCAGCTTTGTGCTGTTACAAAAAATGCTGTTATGTACATTCTTGAACATGTCTGATGGCTTACATGTGCAAGAGTGTCTTTAGGATATATATATTTATATACTCTGTGGAGTATAATTTCTATGGTGTAGAGTAGTATATGCATAGTGTGCTTAGAATACTCTTGGCAGGGAAAAACATGTTACTCATATAAGATGGCTTAAACAAGAACATTTACTATTTTACATAATAAGAAGTCTAGACATGACTTTTTACGTAAAATAGTAAATGTTGTTGATCCAGTATTGTTTTAGTGGCTCTATGTCATCAAAGATCTAGGCATTTTCCATTTTCTGTTTGGCTATCTTCAGTGTCTCTCTTGTCTTATTCTCAGGATATGTAGGCCCTTCTTAGTCATAAGATAGCTACAGTGGTTCTAGGCATAGAATTCAATCCTAATTAGGCAAGACAATGCATGACATGCTCATGCCTAACTCATGCACTAGAAAAGGAAATAAAACTCCTCTAGATCAATCTAGGTGGTCAACATATACCCTTAGAGATGGGAGAATCCCCTTTCCTCAGCATTTAGCCATGGGGAGGAGGGTATATTTGCTGTCATTAAGTGTGACGATGCATATTTTTTTCTCATGGAAAATTGTGAACATATACATAAACAGAGAGAAGAGTAAAATGAATAGTATAATAGAACCTAATCCTACGGATCCAGCACCCAGCTCCAGGAATGAACTCATGGCCAATCTCCTTTCATCTATATCCCACTCACCTTCTCATCTCCCTCCCCAGATTATTTTGAAGAAAATCCAGCTATCTTAGTTTATCTGTAAATATAGCAGCATGTACTTCTAAAAGATAAGGACTCTTTTTAAAAATAAAAGCATAGGGTGGGCCGTGCTGGCTCAGCAGGCAGAGTTCTCACTTGCCATGCCGGAGATCAGGGTTCGATGTCCAGTGCCTGCCCATGCAATAAATAAATAAATAAATGCACAATACCATTATTAAATCATAAAAAAAATTATGTCCTCATATCAATGAGTATCCTGTTAGTGTTCAAAAATCTCCAATTATCTCATAGATATGTTCATTTAAGAATTTGATGGAATTGGGATCAAAACATTGCAAATGGTTGATATGTCTCCTAAGTAGGACTGGATATTTGGCAGAAAAAAAAAATCAGGGCTCTGTCAAGGAGGATAGGTGGCTGAGGAAATTCCATTAGAAAATGGAGCCCCATGCTAATACGTCCCAGTCAGCCTGGGGGTGATTTACCAAAAGATCCCCTGGACCTATTGTTGCTGGTCAATGGTATAGCAGGAAATGCTAGGGCAAGTAGGATTACAACCTAGCAAAACATCAGCCCTCAAAGGGCAAGAAATATTAAAGATTCTAGATCTCTAGAGAAAAGATGATCATTAAAAACTAAGTGGGGAAGAGCATGGAATTAATGCTAATTCCACTACAGCAGGAACTTGTTTTTAGGAAATCAGCCATTAGCAGGAGATTAATAAAGAAGGTTCCTCAAAGAATGATGCCTATTGATTGAAATAAGATTTAAAAGTATAAAAGATAATGGCTCATTACTTCTTTGTAATCAATTTTGTGTTTTATCTACACTTGGTTTCAAAGTTAAGTTGTAAATACTTGAAGAGATTGGTGTTGAATTTGAAGTTTTGGTCTTCACCCCAAATGTGGGGTGAAGAAGATAAACTTCTAACTGAAAGAGAAGGGATATAGTACTAAAAGGATTTTTTGTATTAATAGCTCTCCTGCATCTAAAAATGATTTGTGGTGCAATGACAAAATAAAATATATCGATTTGATAAAATTGGAAAAACACTAAAGCAGAATAAAGAGGCAAAATTTAAGAAATGAGATGAGGGAAATAAAAATAATTAAAAGCAGAAAACATGGGCTAAAGGTAGGGATTAATGAACTAGGAAATGAGGGCAAGAAAATCTTGAAAACTGAAATAAAGTAAATCATACTTTAATTACCTGTAACATTTACTATTTTAAAACTGTAGAATTTTCTGTCCTCTTTCTCCATTTTCCAACCTGTTTTCTCTGTCTCCTATGTAAGGGAACCATAGTCACAAGTCAGGTGAGTAAGAAATTCAATAAACAGAAAATGAGATTAACACAGCATCCTCTAGGGGCTAATACTGGCAGGATGGCTTTACCAAATGATGGTCGAATGCAGTAGTTCTCAAACAAGGGAAATTTTGCTTACCAGGGGACATTTGGCAAAGTCTAGAGACATTTTTGCTTGTTACAATTTGGTGAAGGCAGTTGGCATTGACATCTAGAGACCAAGGAGGCTGCTGAGCATCCTACAGTGTATAGGTTGCACTTCCACCCCACCCTAGGGAAGAATTATCCCACCCCAAATGTCAATAGTGCCCAGACTGAGAAATCTTGTTCTAGTGGAGCATGATGCCAAGCAACTCCAGTCCCTGGTTTATCGGCACCCAGCTCTTCAGGCACCATAAACATATATAGAATGACTTCACTTTCCTTTGTCCAACAAATTCTTCCTCTACGGTTTCCTTTCCATCATTACCTTTGCCCCAATCAAATGTGTGCTTTAACATTTCACTTCTGCATTACTGCAGGCTCCCAAATAATTCCCTGCCTCACCTTAGTTCATGTACCACTGCATGATTAATTTTTTCCCAATGTTATAATTCATTCTCTTCCAGCTAAAGAATTGCAGTGGCTTTTATTTTGTCTACTACTAAAGCTAAAGTTCTCATCCTGATACCAGACTCATCCATCAAAGGCTAATTCTTCACTTTTGTAATCTCATTTTAAATCACCATGGCTCCTCTGTTTCAGTCATGACATCACAAGATCCTTTTCTCTCTCTCATCCTCTTCACCTGGTTCAGTCTGCCTCCTGGGTGTCTCCTGTGGCTTTGGTAAAGAATAATTCATGACAAAACCAGATTGCTTTTGAAAGGCTTTCATCATGGATAAGAGGGACAATAGCAGAATCTACAACCAAATTCATGAACTAAAAAGAATTAATTATGTTCTTATATTAGAATATTATTTCTAATATACCATGACAGGAAACTGCTTTCAACATTAATGGCTGAAACACAAACCATTTCCAGGCAACAAAACATTTCAATGAATCAGAATTTTCCAGTTTTCCAGAAGGCCTAATTAGTTGAGATTTTCTTTCCTGAAAATCTCAGTTTGGAAATAAGGTAAGTTAGGGGGATACCATTCACAAATTGTTTAAATAATGTAAAACAGTTTTAAAAAGATTCTTCAGGTTTTAAAACATTTTTCAACAAACCGAACTTGACTATACAAATAAAATAATATTAAAATGAAATATAAAAATTGAATTTACAATTTTCCAGTCTATTCTGTTACATAAGAAAGCTCTTCCTGTATTTCAGATAACATTATTGGTAACATTTCTCATATAGAAACTGGTAATGTTTGGCTTGGATAAAAGAAATATGGTGTTTTAAAATATTTAAGAAGTTGTTTTATAGAAAGGGGAATAAACATTCATTTTTGCTCACTAGGGGAGGATGAGGACAAATAGATGGCAATTATAAGGAGTGAGTTTTGCTTCAGTATATGGAAGAAGTCATGCTGCTCTCTGATTTTGAAGGAGCTTCAGCATGTCTCAAGACCATCCCTTCAGATAAGGAAATGTTTTCTGCCCCAAAACTCACTGCCTTGACTTCAGTATTCCCTCCCTTGATGTATTAAGCCCACTGCATACCCCAGCCCCACTACTTCATATACTCAGTTTCTCAGAACTTCTAGATCCCAGCTTCTTTCATCATTAAGACAGATACCAGCCATACACATCAAACAGATGCAATTTTGCCCCTTCTTTGTTCAATCTTCAGGAGCCTTCTGCTGTCTACAAAACAAAGTTAAAGCCCTCTAGCACCCTCACAGTCTGCTCACCACCACCCAACCCACTACCCCAACCCATGTTGATAAGTAAAGATTTTGATATATGATAGGTCAGGTGACATACAATTATCATTTTCTTTTTGTGATAGAGTTGAAGGATGACTTAGGGAAATGTGGTGGACGCACTGTATCCTGATAGTCTAAAGGAATTGGAGAAAGTCTCCCATAAAATCTTTGTGGACAATTTGGAGAAATGTGAACCAGGTACCAGGACATTAATGAAGATCTGCACTTTGAAGAATGACCATCAAACACTGACTAATGGATCCTCATCAGCCTAAAATGAAGTTATTAATGATGGAGCACAGAATGCTGCCTGCCCAGCAACATTGTTAGACATACAGAACTCATGTTCATCACAGTTACAGAATCCATAATGCTAAGAGAGAAAGCAAATACATAGAATGGCAGAAACATGAAACAGACAGCTATGAGACCAAAGCCCTGGGTGGAAAACAAGAAGATGAAATTCAAACTATAAAAGAAGATGAGGAGACAGTGACATTGCAGAACCATTTTTAGAAACAACATAAAGATTTTACTTAATTGTAAGCTTAATACAAGTCAATTTGTGACACTCCACCCCTCTCACCACAAAAGAAAATGCTATTTCCTTGGGCTGTATTAATAGACATAGAGCAGCAGTGATAAAGGAGATAAATGCCCCTCTGTCCTCTACAACAGAAATGGCAAAGGAACTGGTGATATTTAGCCTGAAGAAAGAAGGTGGATTGATTGCTGTCTTTAAATATTTAAAGAGGTATCATGTAGAAGCAGCCTTTAGAAGTGCAACGGGTAAAATAAATGAGGAGATAAAATTGGATTTATTCCTAGCTGTGAGAACTACCATGAGAGAAGATAAGTTCCCCATTATAGGTTTGGACCAGTTTCACATATGTAGTTTATCAGATTCAAGTCCTGGAGAAGTATTTGGAATAGACAATGTTCAATGTTTTGAACCTTGAGGGTCTATGATTTGGAGTAACATAGAAATCTGGGCATTCATTAGCTAGAACAGTGGTAGTGGTGAATTTAACAGGGTACAGACTAATGAAGGAAGGCCACTGCATCCTCAAGAATTATGAAGCAAAACTCTTGCTGTTTCTGCACAAAATTTTATTTGAGAAGATGAACTTCCACACTCATTTACTATGAAACCTAATAATAGAATTACAAGGAAAATCCTCCTTCTACATTATCCTTTCTGAAAATATAAGATGTTTCATCTTCCTTAAATCTAATCTGCAATATCTCTTTTCTAAATCCTGTAAAAGGTAGATTTTGCTAGGCACTTTCTAGGAGTAATTTTTCAATGGCAATCAAGAAAACCTAATGATAAATTATGAATTAAATTTGATCCTCAGAACTAAAATTTGTGATTCTAAATGTAATTTTTATTTGAATTTATTTTGTGTTCCCAAGACACAGTAGGATGAACTTATCTGCCAATATAATGTCATGCTCTTTAACATTAGTGACAGGCAATTGGTCAACTTTCTTTGGAAAGTCCCCTATGCTGGCTTTAAATCAGTGATCCAAGGGCACATTCATTTTCTTGTCCTCCTAGTTATTCCATACCTCTATTCTGCATTTATTTTCCATTCCCATTTCCTCAAGGCAGTGGATTTGTCTAATATTTCACTTGCCTGACCTCTCAAAGTTCCATTTGCATGTCTCTTCTTTCTCTTGATGTGGTGGTTCCCAAATTTAGTGAACATCAGAATTATTTGGAGAGCTTGTTAAAAATATGGAATCCAAGATCCTTTCCTCAGGTGTTCTGGTTTGATAGCTACCTTGAGAGAAGTAAATTTTTATTTTTACCACATCCCCCAGGGAAATCAACAAGGTTTGAAAAATTATTTTATTTACACAGGCAGTCTATAGATTACATATTGAAAAATGATCTCTAAAGGATTCTGAATTGACATGTGAAAATTTACAATGTATAAAGTAGTATTTTTCTCATCATGCCTGAGGAAATATATTGCTAATTGACCTCTTTATTCCATTGATGGTTAAATTAAAAGATGTCTCACCTGTCCAAGGAGACATAGCTATAAATTAGGTTTCACACTCAAACTGTGATGTGTGGAGCTTATTGGAAATTCCCTACCACATACCTACTGAATCAGAATCTGCTTTTTAGCAAGGGGATTCATTTGAACATTAAAATTTAAGAAACAACCATATAATATCACATGAAAAAAAGTGACAGGTTGTCATATCAGGACTGCATTCAGCTTCAAATAACAGAGACTCAAAATAACAGTAGCTTAAACAAGAAAGTATATTTCTCTCACAGATACAAGTTCAGGTGCAGGTAAATAGGGCAGGTTGTCTAACTTTGTTCCATGAGGTCCTTGGGACTCCAGGATCATTTTAGACCAGATTGCTGTGTTTACTGTACAGAATGCTCACTGCCCAACTCTAGGAGGAGACCATTTTCATCAAAATCAACACAGATGTGTGTATTTATTAGGAGAGTTTTCCAGCATCCAGCAATAAAGGACTTGCAGAATAGATGCTTTTTTCTAAATCACAGAAACCTGCTCTATGGGCTGATGGCAGCAGAGTCTGGCGTTCTACTCTGTCATTTACAACATGTATCTTTGTCCTTCTGCTAAGCTGGAGTTCCAGCCATCACATTTACTCTTCAAGCAGGATCCTGGATGAAGGAAATGATGAAGAAGAGGCAAAAGTGTGCACCAGCTGTCTATTGCTGCTACAGTTTATATCAGTACATACCATTGTTCAGACCTGAGTCCCACAGACACATTTTCCTGTAAAGGAGGTTAGGAAATAGAGACTTTATTCTTGGAAGCCACATGCCCAGCTCAAAATTCTATTATGATGAAGAATGGGAGATATGGGAAGCAATTAGGAATCATATATTTGGGAACAAAGCCAAGTATTGCTGAGAATTTTATAGCAAAATAGTCAGCCCTCAGCACCTGCTTCACCCAAATAGATGGCTCAAAGTTGAGCCCCTCTACCCCACCTCATTGCTATAGCAAATTCAGCAGCATCTACTGTGTCTCAATTTTCTTCCCTTCATCATGGAACAGGTGTGTGAACATGGGGAGTGATTAGGGATAGGAGTAGAAAAAAGAGACTAACAGAAATCCAGGTGCCAGAACTGAGGTACAGAGAAGATAGAAATGTTAAGGGGGAAAAAAGTAGCAACTCAGTGTGTTGGGGACTGTTATAAACAAAGAACCATAAACTAAGTGGCTTAAAACAATGGAAATTTAGTGTCTCACAGATTTGGAACCTAGATGTCCAAAATCAAGGTGTCACAAGGGCCATGCTCTCTCTGAAGCATGTAAAGAAGAATCTGTTCCTTGCCTGTCTCCTGGTTTCAGGTGGTGGTGAGCAATCCTTGCCATTTTTTGCTTGTGGAAGCATCACTCTAATTTCTGCCTCCATCCCCACATGGTTTTTTTTCTTGTCTTCATCTTCACAGGGTCTTTCTCCCCATATCTGTCTTTCTGTGTCCAAATTCCCCCCTGTCAGGATCCATCCTAATCCAATCTGGCCTCATCTTAACTAATCACATCTTCTAAGACCCTACTTCAAAATAAGATGGCATTCACAGGACCAGGGTGAGTACTTGAATATGTGTTTTGGGGGAATATAATTGCAACCCAAACACTCAGTAATCAAAGAAGGACTAGTGACAAGGTGGCCTAAAACCAACTCTCAGAGAGTTGGGCAATTGTGATGGTTTGAAACTGTTATGGACCCCAGAAAAGCCATGCTCTTTTAATCCAATATGTGGGCACAGAGTTATAGGATCTTTTGATTAGGTTGTTTCTATGGAGATGTGGCCCACCTAGTTAGGGGTGGGAGTTTTGATTAGATTATTTCCATGAAGATGAGACCCCACTCATTCAAGGTGGGTCTTATTAGTTTACTGAAGTCCTTACAAGAGCTCATGGAGAGAGAGAGAGCTCAAAGCCAAAATAGAGCAGATGCCTAGGCACAGGTATTTGAAAATGCAGGAGAATGCCCCAGGGGAAGCCAGAAAGATTCATGGGAGTTGAGAGAGTCATTTGAAACCAGAAGCAGGAGAGAAGGATGTGGGGTAGCTGATGGCTGGGGGTAAGTGGCCGTACTGAGTCAGTCACACAGACACATAGCACACAGCACACGACTCAGGAGACAACCCTCAGAGCTGAGCGGAAGGCGTCTGCTTTATTGAGGAAGTGCACAGGCTTATATAGGCTGGGAGCATGCAGGGACATGTGTCGGGCTGGGATTGGTCGCTGCTATTGCTAGGGCAGAGGGCAGATTTCTGGGATTGGTCACTGTTGTTGCTAGGGTGGAGGGCAGATTTCAGATCAGCCATTTTGTGTTGCCTTGCATCAGCCACAGCAGCCATGTTGGTGATATGGCTTCTCCAACAGTTCCCCCTTTTTTGTGTTTTAGTGTTCCAGGTAGCTGTGCCTGTCTTAGGTTGCCCCCTCAGGAGGTCTTACCCAACTTTGGCTACCAGCTAAGCCACCGGAAGTGAGGGGCAGCAGCGCCTGTCTTAGGTTGCCTCTCCAAGAGGTCTTACCCATCACTGGCTGCCTGCTGATCAGCACACAGGAGGATTGTGACGTGCAGCATAGGCTGGCTATAATGGAGACCATGGATATGCAGGCAATGCATCTTTATGACAAAGCCAAAGCCCAGAAAATGGGAGTGCATGCGGGAGGGGGTAGGCCAAAAACCACC
>PVIY010035565.1:0-26180 GCA_004026745.1 Myrmecophaga tridactyla
GTCCCCAAATGATTTGTCATGAACACATGGAAGATTTTTTTGGTTTTCAGAGGTTTCTCCATCCCCCAGTGGTAGGTAAGGCAATGAGGACTTGCACCAGGCACTATAATCCCTTAATAATTGGATATACATGTAGAACTCTCATCCTGAGACATTCTTTAAAAGGATTATACCCTCCTTTAGTTATTTATTCCAATCTATCAGAGGATGGTTTAAAAACATTTAAGCAAAAATAGTTCATAGAGAAAGCATATTTTATATCAATATTCATGTCACCAGCAAAGCAGTGGTTACAATAAATTGCATCTGTATTATTACAAATGATGTTGAAAGTGGAATGTCGGAGTATTGACAACTACAGGTAAAACATCAAAGAAGAAACTAAGTAAATTAAATTGAGCCATAATGGCAAAGTCCAATAAGAGGGAAAAGTTGCTAGAACTATTACTGCTTCTGTTGCTTGAGCACATGTCAGTCGGTGGGTATAAGGAAAAGACGATTCCAGAAATTTAATTCCCTGACAATGATGCCAGTGGAGCATTGTACTAAATTCTAAATATGTAAAATGTGAAAGCATGTTTTCATAATCAGATTTCTTGTATGGTCACCTTATTTTAAAGCTTTGTAGGGCAACTGAATGTCAGATGCTAAATGAGCTATCCATTTATTCTAGAATTTCATCACTTTCAAAGTTATGTACAGCGATACGTAATGCAACGGAATATAAAAGATAAATATTGAGAGACTATTACACAGTTTGTAAGCTTCAAATTCTAAAAGTATATGTTTCTCAATTGCTTAGCAGGATTCTTAATCATCTCTACTTAGAATATGTACTGAGTAGGTTATTTAAAAAATAAACCCACAACTTGTCTAATAATTTTTTTAATTAAAAAAAGAAATATTTGCTAGTCCACGACTACTGTTTATAGAATTATTACAAAGATTAAGGAGACAATTTTTTTATTCATTGCATTTTTATTCATTTTTTTAGCGTGACAAAATAAAATCCAAAGAAAATTATCCTCATTTTAATATACTGATTGTCTCTATTTTCCCCTCTCAAGGTTTCTACTAGTCATAGTTAAATAAGTCACAGTAGAGATATTGAGAAGAAAAAAATTGAAGACACATGTTTATCATTCCATGATCTAACTATGAATTTACTCACCCTCATTGCATACCCAGAAAACATAGATCTAACAAATGATAAAGAGTAGACCATAATAGGGCCAAGGAAAGGAAACCCAGGGTCAGTGCAGACTCATAGGTCTCCAGAAATCAAGCGGCTCTTTCTCAACATCATCAAACATTTTTCAATACCAGCCACACACAAGGGACTAGCTCAAGCCCTAGCTATATCAAGGCAGGTATAAGCTCCTGTTCAAAGAAGATTCACAATTCAGTTGGGAAAACCAAAAAGGAAATGTAAACAACAGTGGGTGCTTTTGTCAACTGCACAATGTAACCAGTGATGTTTAAATGTGGCAGTGGGTATGAGGGAAGTCGCTGGGGCCCTGCTGTAAAAAGGCATTGTGCCAGTTTTCAGTCAAAGAGAAGAACTTAAGAAACAACATTAGCTAGAAATGCAGTCCTTAAAGATACCAGGAATGTATCAAAGCAAGTGTCGACCTTAAGCAAAAGCACTGAACCTGACATCAGCCAACTTTTTTAGATATTGAGAACACCATGCCCCCAAACAGAGACTCGGCATGCTAAATATAATAAACTCGCAAGTTCAATTTTGTATTCCTAAATAAATGAAGCATTTGCATATAATATATTACTTTTTATGTGGAAAATCTATAGCTGATAATCAACAGTAGTAGCTTTAATTGATGTTATCTCAGCACATTCCCTAAGCATTTGCCAAGGATGCCATCTGAGCTAGCACGTCCATGTGACTTAAATTGCTAAGATTATGAACTTTGCTTAAAAAGTAATTAACAATAACTATGTCATGGACTCTGAAAAAAAATGAAAGACTTTCATTAAGAATGGCTGTGGAGTTTGGAATAAGATTCATCACTTTTTCAGGGCTTTACTAGAGTAAATTAATTTTTTAACTTAACCTTGAAAAGAAATCTGATAAATTACAAGAAAATATCAAACCATTACCTCAAATAATGCTTTGAAAATTAAATGTGCATTGCATTAAATTTTAAAGTGTGGATTACCACTTTAAACAGATGTTGATTTCTAATTTTAAAATGAGCATATTTTCCAGTTACTATAACACATGATTTGCAATTACATCAGTTGCGTTGTGTGAGAAAAATCATTCACGTGAAAAACAACCTTGTTTCTAATGCTTATTATAATAGATGATTATAATTTGGAAAGCAATCAAATTACTAGTGTGTGTATGTGGGTGTGCCTACATACACAGGTATGCTACTGATTATAAAAAGCAGCAAATCCTTAAACTCAGCTAATTAAGTATTGCCATATTATTAATGTAAAGTTAAAATCCTTGGGGAAATTAGGCAAGACCTAGAGTCAGCACTTAAAGATCTTTTTTTATTTAAAGACACAGTTTGTGACATGATATTTCATGATATCCATGATATTATATTTCATACAGATCATCAGAACCTTACTAAAGTATTTGAGATATATAGCCTCTTTACATGTTAAGCCACAAGAAATGAGTGTAAAAATGAAAAGTCTCCATTTAAAAAACATTATTATAAATATACAATATTTTATATTCAGTCTGCAAATATTCATATTTTTCAAGGAACCAGGCACTCTTCTGGGATTGTAAGAGTTATTGAGGAAATCGAAGCTGATGGAATTGGCTGCCTAAATCGTACAAACGTCCTCATACAGCTCGCAGCAGAACTAAAACTTGACCTTTTGGGACTTTAGAATCCAACTTCCAAGTTCTCTCCACACACCACCATGCTGCTTAATGAGAACATGGTGGACATTGTCAAATCCAAGAAAGGTGGTGAAATATCACTTTGGGAACATGTGCTTAGTCTAGTGGTTCAGTATAAATGCAGCTATCTCATTGTCATCTTGATTTCCCTGATTGAATGCACACGTATCAAACACAGCCTACCCATTCTGCATTTAGAGATTTTTGAAAGACTATCACGAAAGAACATGATACAATATTAACACAAATCTAGCAGCATTTCAGGAGCTCTCTTCTATAAGGCAAGGTGTCATAACGGTAGCAAAAATTGCCATTTGGTACATTTAAATTCTAGATCCCACCCGATTCTAATTTGTGTTAGATGGAGTCTTGATGTCCCAGGTGTATATTATGCATTGCTTGTTAAGGGCTAAAAAAATGAATAACGTTTTTGATTCATTTTCGTTTTGACATGCAGCAATAAAATGAAACAACTATTTATGAATTCCCTCATTCTGATAATGGGAGGATCTGATTAGTGAGATAAAATGATATTGAATCCCACTGTCTCCCTATAACTTCAGGCTGGGTAGCCTCACCCTCTTCCTAGTTCCAGAGTCTACAGGGGAGGTTCCCCTGCTGCACAGCCAGAACTTCACAGTATCTCAGTTAGAATGGCCAGATGTTGCACCCTGAAAAAGATGTAGGAACGGTTCTCTAGTCAATTACCTTCCTTAAAAACCTTTATTGAAATGGCTATTTTCATAAACTTCGAGTAGTAGTATAATACTATTTAATATATTAATATTTTAATATTCAAAATTAATATTTAATATTCAAAATAGTAAAAATCCCTGCCCTCACGGAGTTTATATTCTAGAGTAGAGAAATAAACAATAAACACATGATTAAAATAGTAAAATATATATGGCCAGTGCTGTAGAGAAAATCAAAGCAGAGAAAGCAGAGGTGTTGTCCTTTCAAGGGAAGTGAGTCAAGGTGGCCGCCCAGAGTAGACTGGTATCTGCTATAAAGGTGGAAAGGCATCTGGGGACCGAATCAAAGAAATTGTGTTCATTGCAATCACACAATGTTATCATCACTTGTTGTTTGCCATCCTTGCTACTTTAGCCCTATTTTTATTCCCAGATTAAATTAGAACATTTAAAATTCTGTGAAAAAAACATACTCTTTGGTTTTAAAAGGCCAGTTTGGAAATAATTGCAAGTCGCTTTTACCCTTTAACAACAAGTTTGGACGTTATTACAAGACTTCCACATGTCCCCCAAGAGTGTCACTGTGGAGTCCTTTCCAGCATCTATTCCTTCTATTTCCCATTTGTCAGTGATCATGACTTTTGTACTGAAGTGATTTGGTCACCCCATTGCAAAAAAACTCCCCAGTCTAACTAACCCAAACAGACCACTGCACTGATATCCGTGAAAGCTCGGATGTGGGCAAAGTCAAGACTGGAGAACGAGTGTTAAACTGAGGACTGATGTGTGATGATAAAGAAAGCAAAGACCCCTTCCTCTGTTTGATGCATTTGGAAATGTGAGATCAAGAACTGCTATAAAAACGGTAAAACAAACAAAGAAAAAAAAGATAAGAAAAAAACCTATTGGTAGTTATCATAATATTAGATAAAATAAATTCCTGAAATCAAAATTTGAAAATATTTAGTAACATAGCTCACTACTATAGCAAAGTTGAGAGCTGTAATAAATTTTTACTTGATACTTTGAAATGCCATTTTGATAATTAATCAAATGGTATTTAAAATAACATTTAATATTTAGAATTCAAGAAACTCTGAAATCTGTATCTATAGAATTTTTCCTTCCTCACATTAATTTTAAGTTGGTTTATGAAACATATTGTACAAACAGGCTTTATGATGATTACTTAGATATATTTTGTTAATAAGCCTATGGTCTAAGTTAGTGTGTAATACATAGAATTTAAGAACTTTACTATCTGAATTTGTAGATTTTTTCCTTGTTCCCTTAATTTTAAATTGGTTTATGAAACAATGCGCAAACACAGCCTTTACAATGATTATATGGATACTTTATTTAAATATGCCTATGATTAAGCTAAGTAAAACATCCATTTTTGGTGGTTCTAAGTGTAGTGTTTGTTTTCTTAAATTAAAAAAACAAGAATAAAAGAAAAAAAAAAACAGAACTGCTGGAGACTTGGAGACTTAGCCCCTGGGAAGGTAGTGGGGCATCAAGTTGACACTTAGGACAAAGTGAAGGTGCCTTGATCAAATCATATTTGGAGCTCAATCTACCAGTACATTTTTCATTTATATCAAACAATAAATCCCCTGTGATGATTTAATACCATTTTCATTTTTTCTTCTGCTTTATGGAACCAAAAGCATACAACACCTTCTCACCTTAAAAACACATCATGATGTAGTCATATATAGGGCTTTGTGCTGGTTTATATGATGTATGTACCCTAGAAAAGCCATGTTTTAATCCTAGTCTCATTTTGTAAAGGCAGAGTTTCTTCTATTCCCTATTCAGTATTGTATGTTTGAATCTGCAATTAGATCATCTCCCTGGAGATGTGATTTAATCAAAGTGTTTGTTAAACTGGATTAGGTGATGATATGTCTCCACCCATTTGGGTGGGTCTTGATAAGTTTCTGGAGTCCTATAAAACAGGAAACATGTTGGAGAATGAAGGCGATTCAGTGAGAACAGAGAATGCTGCGGCACCACGAAGTAGAGTCCATCAGCCAGCGCTTTGGAGATGAAGAAGGAAACGCCTCCTGGGGAGCTTCATGAAAAACAGGAAGCCAGGAGAGAAAGTTAGCAGATGACGCTGTGTTCGCCACGTGCGCTTCCAGCTGAGCGAGAAACCCTGACTGTGTTCACCATGTACCTTCTCGGATGAGAGAGAAACCCTGAACTTCATTGGCCTTCTTGAACCAAGGTATCTTTCCCTGGATACCTCAGATTGGACATTTCTACAGACTTGTTTTAACTGGGACATTTTCTCAGCCTTAGAACTGTAGACTTGCAACTTACTAAATTTCCCTTTTTAAACGTCATTTCGTTCCTGGTATATTGCATTCCAGCAGCTAAAAGCAAACTAGAACAGGCTTCTTTTAGAAACTTATTTGTACTTTATTCCTCCAGAACAGAGTATAAGAACATAGATCTGCCTTGACACCCAAATCCTGGAATTTTTTCACAATCCGAAGTATTTTCTATTAATGTAACAATTTAGAAACTTGAATAACCCTCTCTGCTCAGCTATCTGTTACATAAATGTCTTTATTTCATATCCAGTATCTCCTTAACTACCAATATTTTCAATGATACATATACTAGCTTTATGTTATCATGCATTATCTAAAATAGTCCACATCTCTTTCAGAACATTTTAAAAAGCATTATAACCAATAAGTTACCAAGATTTTTAAAATGAAAATATAACTTTCATGCTTTAGCACAAGTCTCTGTTGGCCACCTTAATTCACTATTCCAGGTAAATCCCTTTAAAATTTGCTTAAATATTTGAGAAGCATAAACCATTATGGCTGTCATAAAATTGCTAAAATGATCAGGCTCTTTGAATATTTAGATATATTGGGTTTTTTACTTTATGCTTGCTTATGTATTTGATATGTATTTTCATCATCTACATATTTTATTTTACTGCTCTATTATTTCCAATATATATCACTTAACCACTGATAAAAGTCAAATAATTCAATATCAATCAAGTTGCACCTAAAGCATTTTAAATCATCCCAATCAGAAATTAAAATGAGTACTCAAGGTGAGCGCAGCTTGGAACAGAACACATTTCTTTGGTCCCAAAGAGAGTAATCAGGAATCTCTCAGACAAGAGTCAAGACCTCTTTTTTGAAAATATTTTTATTGAGAAATCTTCACATGCACATAGTATACAGCCAATGGCTCACAATATCATCACATAGTTGTGTATTCATAACCATGACCATTTTTAGAACATAAACAGAAAAAGAAATAAAAAGGAAAGAAAGAAAAAAAATCATGAATCCCATTCCCCATACCCCTTCCTCACAGTGACCACTAGTATTTCAATCAACCCTTTTTTTTACCCTTTTTCTCCCTGATTATTTTCTTTTTTAAAAAATATTTTTTTCAGAGCTTTTCACAGACATACAGTCCAACCACGGTGTACAATCAATGACTCAAAACATCATCACATAGTTCTGTATTCATCACTATGATCATTTTCAGAGCATTTGCACCACTCCAGAAAAGGAAATAAAAACAAAAAAGGAAAAACTCATCCATCTGATACCCCTTACCCTGACCTTGTGTTGACCACCAGTATTGCAATCAACCCAATTTTTTACCCTTTATTCCCCCCATTATTTACTTATTTTTGATCCTTATTTTTTTAACTAATTTATCCATAGCCTGGATAAAAGAACCATCAGATACAAGGTTTTCAAAATTATTTGGTCACATTGTAAAAGCTATATAGTTTTACAGTCTTCTTTAATAATCAAGGCTACTGGAACAGCTCAACAGTTTCAGGTACTTCCCTCAATCCACTCCAATACATCATAAACTAAAAAGGGATATCTATAAAATGCATAAGAATAATCTCCAGAATAAAATCCTGACCTTGTTTGAAATCTCTCAGCCCCTGAGATTTATTTTGTCTCATTTCTCTCTGCCCCTTTTTGGTTAAGAAGGTTTTCTCAATTCCATGAGGCCAGGTCCCAGCTCAACCCCAGAAGTCAGGTCCCATGTTGCCAAGGAGATTTATACTGGAAGTCATGTCCCACATAGCAGGGAGGGCCATAAGTTTATCTGCTGAGTTGGCTTAGAGAGAGAGGCGACATCTGAGCAACAAAATAGGTTCTCTGGGGATGACTCTTAGGCATAATTATAAGTAGGCTTAGCTTCTCCTTTATAGGAATATGCTTCATAGGGGCGAGCCCCAAGATTGAATGCTCAGCCTATTGAATTGGTTGTCCCCACTGCTTGTGAGAATATCAGGAATTCCCCCAATACTTCCTCTTTTCTCCCCAATCCCTCAAGGGGACTTTGCAAATACTTTTTTATTCTCTACCCAAATTATTCTGGGATTTATCAGGGCATCACACTAACCGGTACAAACAAAGAAGATTCCACGCCCTATTCAAGAGTCTATGAAATTATGGTCATTAAGTAAACTGACCATACAAGTTAAGTTAGATAATGTGCTACCCAAAATTTAACTTTTGTGTCAAATAAACATCTTTCCCTTTGGGCTCACACAGAAGTTAAAGTTTGAATATATGGGCCAAATCAACCTTTACACAGTACTCTGATTTACCTTATTCCTATGCAGATCAGCTTCATCCATATCTCTAGTAGAAGCCTGCTCCCTTCTTCAGCTTTCTTAATAGGTAATGAATTGGTTTTGAATAGGTAATGAATGTCGACTTTTAAAGCTTCAGTGCTCTAACTCCGTGTGTCGGTTTGCATCTGTGGTGGACCCCAGAAAAGCCATGTCCTTTAATCTTCATTCAATATTACTGGCTGGAAGCATTTTGATTGTTCCCATGGTGATATGACCCACCCAATTTGGGTGGTAACTCTTGATCAGATAGATTTGATGGAGTTGTGGCTCCACCCATTAATCCTTTAAAAGAGGAAACATTTTGGAGAAAGTCCCATTTTAGAGCCATGAGAAAGCCACAGCAGA
This sequence comes from Myrmecophaga tridactyla, assembly GCA_004026745.1. Taxonomy (NCBI): domain Eukaryota; kingdom Metazoa; phylum Chordata; class Mammalia; order Pilosa; family Myrmecophagidae; genus Myrmecophaga; species Myrmecophaga tridactyla. The sequence goes on from PVIY010035565.1 coordinate 8,573, forward strand.
GCTTCCTTTGGAGCTGAAGAAAGAGAATGCCCCCGCAGGAGCTTCATGAAACAGGAAGCCAGGAGAGGAAGCTAGCAGACACTGCCATATGCCCTTTCAGCTGAGAGAGAAATCCTGAACACCATCGGCCTTACTGAACAAAGGTACCTTTCCCTAATGCCTTAGATTGGACATTTCTATAGACTTATTTTAATTGGGACATTTTCTCAGCCTTAGAACTATAAACTAGCAACTTATTAAATTCTCCTTTTCAAAAGCCTTTCTCTTTCTGGTATATTGCATTCCAGCAACTAGTAAACTAGAATACTGTGAGTCTCAAGAGTCACAGAAATACCCAAAGTTTCAAGAAATGACCAGGTTATACACAAATAGCTCAGTATCTCAGAATTTAGAAATAACAGTTACAACTCCTGAATATATGTGACTGTTGTAAGAGCTTACAATCTAGGGCTCTTTACAATAGACCCCAACCTGATAACCCATGCTTTCAACTTCTGTTCTCCAAGTTTGTATATTATAATCAGTCCCCATGAGTGAGGCATGACAATATTTATCTTTTTGCTTCTGACATTCATTCAGTATACTGTCCTTAAGGTTCATTCACCTAGTTGTATGCCTCACAACTTCATTCCTTCTTGTGGCCGCTCAGTAGTCCTTTGTATGTATACACCACAGATTCCCCTTCCGTTCCTTAGTAAGATTAGACCACCTCCATCCATTTTACATCACGAACACTGCTGCCGTAGACACCAGTGTGCAAATGTTCATTAGTGTCCCCATCTCAGCCCCTCCAGGTATATACTGAACGAGAGGTTTCAGGATCATATGGCAACCCCACCCCTAGCCTCCTGTGGAACCCCCACACTGCCCTCCAGAGGGGCTGCTCTTCTCAGTTTCCCTACTGACAGCGAATAGCTATCTTTAGCACCTGTTTCTCTCTGTTCATTTTTAAACAGTTTTATTCACACCTCACACAACCCTACCTAAGTAAATAGACATGCCTTCGCCACCAGAAGCTGTATGAAGATACTTCCTTTTCTTCCATGAAGAATCTCCATCCGTCCTCCATACCTCCACTTGTTGACATTTAGTTTTGGTATAATGTCGTTGCTAGGTTCAGTGGAAGCATACTACAATGTTACGGTTGACTACAGACTAGCTTGCATTGATTGTACTTTTTCCCCCATATAGGATGCCATTTTCAACACTTTGCAATGTTTGAGACATTCATTTGTTCTCCCTCATGCAAAAACGTTTTTATATCTGTACATTTAATCACCATCATTGACCTATTTATTTATTTTTTATCCTTATTTTTTAACTCATCTGCCCATACCCTGGATAAAAGGAGCATCGGACACAAGGTTTTTACAATCACACAGTCACACTGTAAAAGCGAAATAGCTAAATAATCACCTTTAAGAATCAAGTCTACTGGAACACAGTTCAACAGTTTCAGGTACTAGCGAAGATTTCTTGACATCACAAAACACTGAGTTTCCCAGCGGACATGCATTCAACTAAAAGATGTGATAGACGATGGTACTTTAAGGCCATTTGCATGGGATATATTGATGTACATAGTAGCACAATAATGGATTGCCAGCTTTAAAGACTTCAACGACAGGCAGATCTGCGAAAATTTACCTGAAGTTTGCAAGCCATGGTGACATGTGGAAAAGCAAAGTGAGTGGCATCTGGCCAGCTGAAAAGGGAAAGCAGTACAGCAAATGATTAGCTCCATTTGTTAAGGCTAAGCTCCTCTGAATCACATCCAAGCTGCAGTTTTAATGGGCAAATGTCAAGGATCTTGCTAGCAATTCCCAGGTTTCGTTCTGAAAAGGACTCTGCAATGTCACCTAAATAGAGAGAGGTTTCTCCACTTTACTGTCCACGCATCAAAAAAATGATAGCAGAAAGAGTACCATGTTGCTGGTTATGAAGCTGCAATGTAGAATAATATTTAAGAGATCTAAATATGATATATGACTTGGTGTTTCCATTATAATCAATTGGAGATAAATTATAATGGTCGACTGCAGACCTAATGGTAGATTTATAGTCTAGAAGATAAACACTATTTGAATAATTTGTTTTTAAGCTCTTCTCTCATTTCGTAGGTTTCATATTAATGAGAATTTTATGAATGCCAGGATCCTACTTGTTAAAGCAATTATATCTAAAATCCCAAATCCCTACAAAATACAGTTTCATTTAGAGAGGACCAATAGCGCTAAGGTGGGAAATGTAACCAGATACAGAAACAACTTGAAAACTGCCAACAAGTTCAAATTAACTCAAAACCATAGAGAAGTTTGACGTTTCTGTACCAATGCACTAAAATCAAAATTAATATTAAATGCTAGTTAAATCTTAGTTAACATTAACATCAGTATGTTAGTTTCACCTAGATTAGTTTATTTGCTGTATGTACTGAATATGGAGATAGATATTGCCAACATTATGCCTCCTTTTGTAACTACAACAACAATAGCAAGCACTTAAATGAAACACAGCATTTGACAGGTTGCGTTTTAACCACTTGACAGCTATTAACGAAGTTTATCTTCTAAAACCCTAATGAGACTCAAGCTTAGTTCTTCTGATTACAGTTCAGCTGCTCTTTTTGCTGCATAATAAACCTCAACAGGGTTACAGTCTCAGATTTTTTTTTTCTGTCTAGTTCTGTTGAATGATAAACAGGCACCCTTACAAGAAAGCGGTGGTATTTAGTGACAGATCTGATCCCATCAATCAACCATGCCAATCAAGTAACGAGTTGGTGGCAGCAGTGAGGATGGGAGTTGCTTTTCTTGTCTGGGTTCGCTCTAGAAAAGGCCCAAAGCAGATTTGTATTATGAGAAAAGCAGCTGAGGGGGGCTGCTATCGGGCTTCTCAGGACTTTGAAGGAGTGGAGGATCTGGTCTTCCTAACTCTGGGAGAGCAGAGCAGAGGGGAAGGGTATTGATGGATGTAAAATCTAAAAATCTATTGCCTACTACTAGGTCCTGAAGATATCTCCCCATGCTTTCTTGAAAGAGGCATCTCTCCAAAAAAGATATTCAAATGGCCAATTAGAATATGAAAACGTACTCAACTTCATTAGCCACTAAAGAAATGCAAATCTGAACCTCTATAAGATCATACCTCATACCCACTGAGATACTATATTTTAAAAAAAATTGAAAATCACAAGCGTTGTCAAGGATGTAAAGAGATAGGAACTCTCAGACATTGATGGTGGGGATGTGAAATGTGGTAGCCGTTATGGAAAACAGTTTGGCTGTTCCTCAGAAAGTTACACATAGAATTATCGTATAGGCCAGTAATTCCACTCCTAGATACATACCCCAAAGACGTGAAAGCAGGAACTGGGACAGATATTTTAGCACCAACATTTATCGCAGCATTATTCGCGGTAGTCAAAAGATGGAAGCAAGCTAAATGCCCATCATTATATGAAAGAATAAATTAAGTGAGACATAGCCATACAATAGAATATCACTCAGCCATGAAAAGGAAGGAGGTACTCATATATGCTATAACATGGATGGGCCTTGAAGACATCATGCTGAGTGAAATAAGCCAGACACAAAAGGACAATTATTGTACTGTTTCTCTTTTATGAAATACTGAGAATAAGGAAATCCATAGATACAGAATAGTGGCTACCAGGGGTCGGGGGTGGGGTAAATGGGGGGTTATTGCTAAATGAGTATGAGTTTTGGTTTGGGATGATGAAATAGTCTGGAAATAGGTAAAGGTTACACAGTATTCTCAGCATACTTAAAGTCAAAGAATTGTCCAATTAAAATGGTGAAAATGATTTTTTTGCTATGTCTATTTTACACAGTGAAAAATAAACAACATAAAAAGAGAATGTGAGGATACAGAATAAATTAAACTTCAATCAAAAAATCTCTCAGGGGAATTTCAAATTTTGATCACGGGAGAATATATATTAAGGCGCATTATTCTTTTCATTCCTCTTCTATCCCATATCAAAACTCTATGTCCTTTCTTTTCCAAGTATAATGAAGGCAATTAATTTCATAGTATGTTTCTTAAGCATATTTACTAATTAAACAGCAAGGAAATAATTTGGCACTAATTTTTAAAAAGTGGGAGAGGAGGATTGGACAGATAGACAGAAAGAAGGAAATTATGTATTAAGGTATGCTTATAAAATATTGAAAGGAATTTAACTCATTAATAATCATCAATAAAATATATTATTAATTTGACCATGATTATCAGCCTCATGAGTCGCAATGCTTCAATCCCCTGCATAATAGCACAGCTAGTTAATTGGGTATCTCATTTGAACCAGGCCAGCTGGCTCCAGTTTCTCCACTCTTAAATTCTACATTCTGCTGTACTGAAGGGGCAAGGCAATAGTGGAACAAGGAAGCTCAACAAAATAAAAGAGTGTACCAAAGGGCTATACATAAAAGAATGATAAACACATCCAAAAAAAAAAAAAGCCCAGCTGCCATCTAAAATTAGGCCTTAAGTATGCGTAATAAGCATAGTCAACTTCTAAATGAAAATGCCAGGTATTTAGTTATAGCACACAGTCTCTCCTCTGCGGGGAAAAGCACAGCTGTGTGTTTGATGCGGCGGGGCACAAAATGCCATTTGTCTCAGAGCTATTTGCTTTCCTTTACAGAACGTGTTGGAAGGCTTATTAATAGGCTTTATTTTTCTTTTCTTCCTTTTTTTTTTGTACGCTGTACGGCAGGGGTCACATTTCATTCTTTTTCCATGTGAGTATCCCGTTAATGCAAGCACCATTTGTTGAATTTTTGTTTGTTAACATTTTATTTCTTTGTTTGCTTGTTTGTTTGTTTTTCAGGAAGTGCATAGGCGAGGAATCGAACCCAGGTCTCCCGCATGGCAGGCAAGAATTCTACCACTGAACTACCCTTGCACCCCCCTTTTCTTCCTCTTAAACTGTAAATTACTCATGGGTACAGGCTGTGCACTCCGAAGACCTTACTTAGAACGATGTCTTTATACTAGGCATTCAATAAATATTTAATTAAATATACTAGGAATTCAACAAATATTGATTAAATATACTGGGAATTCAATAAACATTTTTATTAAATATTAAACCAGTAAATACACAACATATGTGAACATGGGACAGAAGAGGTATACAGAATTAAAGCAAAACAGAAATCCAAAAGAATAAATCTTTTATTTTCTTAGTGGGGAAAAAATACATACAACAACACTTCAGTCATTTTCTTTCCTGATACTTATGGGGAAAAAGGAACTAAGCCTGCAGATCCATCTCTGTTCAGGGCTCTGGAGCTGTGTGGCAACAGTACCTAATAAGATTTTACTATTTTTTGCTCCATATAGGTCTTTCCCAAGACATATTGAGAAGTGGGGAGAGATGAAGAAAGGATTTAAAAGGATTTTTTTGTGAATCCTATATAATTTGGGTATACATCAATAAATATATAAAATAACATACTAGCTATAGTTTTTTAGCTGCAATGTAATAAATACACCTTTCTGGGGGCATGGGCAGGCTCCAAGACTCGAACCCGGGTCTCTGGCACGGCAGGCGAGAATTCTGCCACTGTGCCACCACTGCCCTGCCCATAAATACACCTTTGAGTAATTTAACTACAAAATGAGAAAAAAATAGTACAGTGAGGACTCAGATGTACTCATGTCATACTAAAAATAGTTGTCCTCGACTACAACTTAACAATTCTGATGGTCTCGAGCTGAACAGTCTCATGCAGGCTTCGCTCAGTATTTTAGAGTTCTGTCCTTCTCACAATGGCATCCAACTCTTAGGTGGCCCAAACACAGGTGGGCAGGGAGGTGGGTCTCTGAACTCTTTGATGCTCTCTGTTCTGGGCAGTTCGCTGGCTGGGGGACACCTGCCAGGGCTGCTGGTCCCTGCCCTCAGTGTCCTGCCTGTTTGGAGGCTGGTGTAACTTTACAGTCTCCTCTCTCCCACGTTACTTCAGCTTCAAGTCTTCTTCCCTATGGACTCGGTGGTGCCTAACGGTGCTCTTGGTGTGCCTGAGGCTAGGGTGAATCCAGTCGGAGCATCCTTCCTGCATCCTTGGCTGCATGGCCACTTTGCCATGGCTGCTGCAATGCCTGGGAGCTGTCTTGGAGGCTGTGACTTATTCCCCAGCATGGGGTGGCTTGACTCCTAAATGAAGATACCTCAGTAGCCTCTAGCCTTTGACTTTCTCCTTATTTATCTAACATACCTCCTTCTCTCAGAATTTCTGCTTAGAAAAGAGGGCACAGGACCACTGTCTGATGGTCTGCTCCTGCTACTCTGCATCCTTTTTCCATACATCTAAAGTGGGGGTGGGGGTGGGGAATGAGCTTCCCTCTGGCCATCTGACCTGAACTCACATATGAAACTCTATGAAGTCACCTGCCAATCTTGTTATTAATATGGTATGAGGGAGGTAAAAGGACTTGGAGAATCCTTTTCCTTCTATATATCCAGGCTCATTCATGATTTTTAAAAAAATTTTTATTGATACAACATACAAGCACATGCATTCTTAATATGCACACATTCCATACATGGTACACAATCAATGGCTCACAATATCATCACATAGTTATATATTCATCACCATGATCATTTTTTAGAACATTCGCATCACTGCAGAAAAAGAAATAAAAAGAAAAACCTCATACACACCATACCCCTACCCCTCCCTCTCATTGACCACTAGTATTTCCATCTATCCAATCTATATATATTTTTTTAATTTTAACATTTGTTCCCCCATTATTTATTTATTTTTAATTCATTTATTTTACTCATCTGTCCATACCATAGATAAAAGGAGCATCGGACACAAGGTTTTCACAATCACACAGTCACATTGTGAAAGCTGTATCATTGTACAATCATCTTCAAGAAACATGGCTACTGGAACACAGCTCTATACTTTCAGGCACTCTCCTCTCACCTAATACACCTTAATCTAAAAAGGGGATATCTACATAAATGTTCAAGGAAGTCAATTTGAAATCAAAAGCTGCCTCTTCATTCTGCCAATATTTACCCTTTCATTTCCTGAAGGTAAAACCCCTAAAGTTTAACCTTTAGAAGGAGAACGGTATAAGGAAACAGGTCTGCAAGTAGAAATAAAAATGCAGTAGCTGAATATTTGCAAAATAGTATCCATGCTACATTAGTTTCTGCTCCAAAATTCATAACACAGCTTGTATTCACAAAGTACAGTTAATGTCTCGATAAATTAGTGTAAAGACAATAGTCTCAGCACTCAAGCTAGGATCTATTCTTAAATAAAAGTTTTTCACAATAAAATGAAATTTCCTTGACCATTTCCTTACATACAGGATTTAATCTGTCACTGCTAACAGAATTGCTCCAAGTCAGACTTTTATACATGGTCATAAATTAGCATGCTGTTTCGTACAAGGCCTAGAGGGTGCTCACTAAGATAGCTGCTCCATTTCTGTTCAACAAAAGCTGACTAAATTCCTGAAAATTTTAGGCACTGCAGGATGTGAGTTTTGGTTTTAAAGGACACTCACTGCCTGCACTTGAAGTTGCAACAAATTCAGTTCATCCCACAGGTGAGTATCTGAGAGTCCCAGGATTGTCACTGTCATAGGAATAGCCCTCGGGGTAAACTGAGCATTCAGCGGGTCAACATTTCACAAACTACCGACCATTTGCTAGGCAAGCAACCAATGACCATGATATTCTCTGAAGATGACCTCCACAGAGTGAATGAATTATATCTCTATTTATAAGTTTAATTCATGTTTAATTTTGTGTGAATGATACGGTTTTCCCGAAATGTTGGCCTTTTGCCAAAAACCACCCTCTAATATTTTCATATCAACTTCTGACATATGAGACAGTAACATATAAATTTAGATCTAGAATGTATTCTTCAGAACTCATTAAAGGGTACACTTAAAATTTTTCATGTCATTTTATATATATGTTACCTTGAAAAGAACCATAAATGAATACTGAACTCTAATTAACAGTAGGCGAGATGAAAATGTTTAGGAGTATAGGAGACTTCGTGTTCTTAACTTACTTTGAAAGTACCAACAAACGTGATGGATTATGAGAGGAAGGGAGAGATGGCAAGGTGGAGTGCTATGGGATAAAATTAATACAGTAAATTCGTAGAATCTAGGTGGTGGCATGGTTGCTCACTACACCACTCTTTAAAAATTTCTCCAGGTTTGAAATTCTCATAATAATATGATGGAAAAAATGTATTTAATCACTCATGGGAAAGAAAGCAAATTTTAATCTGATCCTGAATTTTGTCATCTGTTCAAATGCTCTGTTGATTGCTCTGTGCCAGCAATATACTGTTTTAACTGTCACAGTTTTCTTTATGGGAAAATTTATCATAAGGCAGGCCATGTCCCTCATTATAAATTGTTATCGGAGATTGTTTCTGAGAGAGCAATCAAAAGCATTGCTCGAATATTTGTAGGTTGACACTTCTCTTCAGATGTTCTCTTAGTGACAAACTCAATTTTGGTTTCCCTTAATGGGGTATAGTTATAATAATTTAATTTAGTACTCAGATAAGAAAATATTTCCTTTATAAAACATATATAAAATAACAGATTGTGTTGGAACAAAGAAATATAGTTGAAAGCATCTCAAACATAATATGATCCTGAAAGAATAAGCACTAAAAAATGATTATTGAGCACAAAGGTTTGTTAACAGACTTGGGTCTTTTTATAAAAGATACACAGACACACAGACACATACAGAGGTGTATGTTTTTATGTAATTCATGTAATCAAAAACCATTGCAAATAAAAATGTTTTTTTAAAAATATGGTTGGAACATAACATATTTTAGAAACCAGAAAAACCCAACCTAAAATTAGGATACATGACACAGTAAATTTAATAAAATATGGCTCTCTTTATAATCCAAAATTCAGTAACTGCTTAATACCCAGACATTTAAATTGTATTTTCACTTAAGCACAGATTTTCAATAAACCTCAAATAAGCAAATAATAAATTCATTTTAATAAGGATAAGTCACTAAAATTTGTCATCAATGTAAAAAAAATGAAATCACTTCTTTACATAATGATTGGCAAAATAATGTTAAATCCATCTATTCAGCATTTATTTAATTTTACTTTAAATTACTTTAATTTTATTACCTTATTTAAACTTCAAAAACTTTCAAATAGGGTGGCCTTCTTGGCCTAAGAGATTGAAATTGAGCATAAGAGATGAAATAAATGGCAAAATGAGGATTTGAATAAAAGCATATCTTGGCCTTTATATTATACCTTTACCATTAATTTTCCAGAAAGTGGCTCTCTGCCTATTTCTATCTCTTGCAGGGTTATCACAAATTATGGCACAATAATATCTCTGGATGAGAAGAAATTTTGGTGAGACAGTTAAAAAAATAAAGTACAGAAGAACAATTTCAAACTCTTCAAAGGGACGTAATCTAGAATAAAGAATTTCAGTTAATCCAACAAAACATTCAAACATCACCTAGTTCTTTTAACAAGTAACAAGTTCAACGTGGCAGCAATCCTGAAGACGACCTCTGATGGTCCCCCTCCTGGTCATTCTGTCCTTGAGTAAACCCTGTCCCTTGAGCAACTTGCTTCTAACCAGTAGGAAACAGCATGATGGAGGAGATGGCATTTCTGTGATCAGGCTGCAAAAGACAGTGCTTTTTCTCTTGCTAGTGACTCTCTCTCTATGGCCTGCTGGCTTGCTCACTTTGGTGAATGAAGCTGCCATGTTGGAGAGACCCACAGGGCAAGGCACTGGGGATGGACAGCAAGGAAGTGAGACCCTCAATCCAAAAGCCTATAAGGAACTCAATGCTACCAGCAAACTCTGAGTGAGCACAGGAGCGGATCCTTCCCTGGTTAAGCCTTGAACTGAGGGCTGGTGAGAGACTGTGAAACAGAGAACCCATATAAACCTTGTCTATATTGCTTACCCACAGTAGTAGGCTGAAAAATGGCCCGTCAAAGAGGTGAGGTTCTACCCCTGGAACTTGTAAATATGACCTTGTTTGGATAAAGGCTCTTTGCAAATGTGACTGAGTAGCTTAACGTGGGGAGATTATTCTAGAGTATCTAGGTGAGCTCTAAACGCTATCACATTTACCTTTAGAAGACAGGAACAGAGGGAAATTTGACACACACACAGAAGAGAAGATGAGGTGAAGAAGGAGCAGAGAGAGATTGGAAAATGCTGGCCTTGTAGACTGGACTGATGCAGCCACAAGCCAAGGAATGCTAGCAACCGCCAGAAAGTGATAGTAGCAAGGAATGGATTCTCCCCAAGAGCTTCTGCCAACACCTCGATTTTGGCCCAATGATACTAATTTCATATATCTGTCCTCTAGTGAGAGAATGTATCTCTCCTGTTTTGAGACATGAAGTTTATGGTAATTCGTAACAGTAGCCTCAGGTTGAAACTAAAACACCCATAGAAACAGTGTAACAATGAATATGTAATGCTTTAAGCCAATAAGTTTTGGAGTAATTTGTTATGCAGCAACATATAACTAATGCATTCAATACTGATTATTTAAAAATGACTCAATTATTTTAGCCATTCAAAAATTGGTATTTAATTTCAATATTCTAGAAACCATGCTTTGAACATGATTTTAATACTCATGCCAACAATTCAAAGCAACTTAAATTAAATTAATGGAAATTATTTTCAGATGTAAAACATCATAAGGAATAAATAGCTACACATGGTAAAATTTCAAAATCTGACACGTAATGCCCTCCAAAAAAGCAGATGAAAAGCTCAAACCAAGAAAACTACTAATGATGCCTGCAATTTTTCCACTTACTGTGTTTTAAGATTTGTATTGCCATGTGCATTAAGAGGATAATTAATGTCAATTAAGAATTTTATCAATTCAATTTCATCCTCAGATATTTTCAAAGAAACTCTCATTATTTATTTTTTATCTTCACTCTAAAGGATTATAGCCCTGGTTAGAGAAATACAGTAGAAGCCAACCTAAATTAGTAATCACAAAGGATATTTTCATTCATGAATGGAATATTGATGAAAGTGTAAATATTGAATCTTAGTGTTTTACAGCTTATTTTTATTAACCAAATAGGTTCCAAATATTTTCTTTACATGATACATATCTCCTAAGATAGAACAATTTTCTAATACTAATGATAAATTTGAAGAGAAGTAATTATGCATGATAAAATACAAAAAGATTTCTAGGACAATTTAGTGCCATATTGTACAGTGATGCCTTAAAAATAAAATCCGTAGTAGAAATTATGAACAATGTCTAGGGGAACGCTTATATAAGAACTATCAAAGTAGTCAAGTCCAAAGTTTATACACTTGACTCTAGAGCTACCAGTATTCCTACCAGAGACCTATTTATTAACATGGATAGATACATGAACATAAAGTTATAGAATTTAAGTACAATAAAGATAATTTTGACTTTCCATTTTGCACAATAGGATTGTTAGAAAAATGGAAAAGCAAGCATGGGTGACAAATACATTTTGAAATCATCACAAAGGAAGTTACTAATGTCCAAGAATGACTATTCTAACCTAGGTACTTGACCAAACAAGTTAAACTGACATAGTTCTTGCACTAAACATTCCTTTCCATGATGCAGAACTTGAAAAAGATCATTGTTACCAGGTTAAAGGTAGGAGAAGAAGCTGTCTGCTACTGTTGAAGAGGACGGGTTCTTCCCCAACAACACAGAACAGAGTCTGCCACTACTAGGAAAGGGGCAGGAAACTCTCACCTACCCGAGACCAATCACAGAGTCAAGGCAAATTTTGAATGTCATACACATAGAGGGGTAGGAATGCTGAAAAGGTCCAAAGCCAAGCCAAGGAGGGCAAGTCTGGAAAGACTGAGGCAAGGCTTGGAGAAATGAGAACACTTCCAAAACCCCCACATTTATCATCAACTAACAAACAGCAATAGACTACTTCAAGGGAGAGAAAAATAACTGAGAAAGACTCCCTTCATAGTGCAGGTGAGCAGAGGCTCCAGAGATATGAGAGTGAAGCAGGAGAAATGAGAAAAATCCTTGCTTACCCTAGACCCCACACAAAGCATAACGTCATAGGAGTCCGCCATGCTAGAAATCTGAAGCATGTGGTACATAAAGGATAAAAATAATAGTACCAAAATCCAGCTAAACATTGATTACTGGTTTAGCTCCAACACCAACAGACAGACAGGAGTGAAAGCCGTCCCATTTCCACATACAAACAGTATTTACTTTCTCCTTCACTGGTCCTCTACACTAGATGAACACCATTTAATAAAAAATTACAAGACACCAAAAGGGTAAAAAATCCTATTTAAGAAACAAAGTAATCAGCAGAACCTGACTCATATGTGAAACAAGTGTTGAATGACATTGGACTTTAAAACAATTATGATTAATTTGAAAAATCTGGAAAACATACATGAAGAAACAGAAATGTAAAGCATAGGGATACAAAATATCTTCAGATAAAAAACTAATGGAAATGTGAAAAAGCAAAACACCCCCAAAGATTAAGATTTCTTTCATCAGGCTTATCGACAGACGGTTCATCAGCCTGAAGAAAGAATCAGTAAACTTGTTGACAGATCAGTACAAAATAAACAAAACAGGAGTGAAAAATAAAATTGAAGAAAACATACAAAACCTGTGAGTTAGTATCAGTCTAACATAGATGCAACCAGACTCACAGAAAAGGGGGAATGGACAGAAGAAATCTTTGAAGAGATAATGGCTGATTATTTTCCAACATAAATGAAAAACCAGAGCACAAATCCAACAACCTCAGAGGACTCCAAACAAAATGAATAAGAACAACAATAAAACCTAGAGCTATGTGATAGATTGAATCGTGTATTCTATAAGGACATATGCAAGTTCTAACCCACAGTTTTGGGGGTATGAGCTCAAGTTAAATAGGACCTTTGAAGATTCTACCTGGGTGAGGCCACACTGAATCAGGGTGAGCTTTAATAGTTATATGCAGATGAAATTTGGACACAGTAAGTTAAGAGAAGCCATAGAAGGAAATAGAAACACCACATGATGGAGGCAGAGATGCATCCACAAGCCAAGGCACCCCAAGGACTGCTGGTGGGCCAGCACCAGTACACTACAGAGTCTGGGAGAAAGGATGGCCTGTCTCTACCTTGATGTTAGACTCCAATCCTCCAAATCAAAGAGACAATAAATTGTGGTCTGAGACAAACCATTGTGTAGTATTCATCAATAATAGCCCTTTCATACTAAGAGCTTTTGATAGCAGTTCCAGGGGAATGCTGCAATTAGAAATACCTACAAATGTGGCTTTGGATTTGGGTAATGGTTAGAGGCTGTTAGACATTTGAGGTGCTTTATAGAATAGCCTAGAAAGCCTTAAAGAGACCATTAGCAGAAATATGGACATTAAAGGTGATTCCAATGAGGGCTCAGAGAAAAGTAACTAGTGTTGTAGAGACAGTTTCTATCATTTTAGAGAATACATATATCCTCATGAACAGAATATGGGTGTTAAAACTGGTTTTAGTGAGATCCTAAAAGGAAATGATGAATCTGTTTTGGGAAACTGAAGGAAATGTGATGCCTGTTCTAAAGTAGCAGATAATATGGGTGAAACACGTCCTAGAGTTGGACTGAAAACGGAACTTGAAATCATGATCTTGGATATTTAGCTGAGGAGAACTCTAGGCAATCTGTGAAAGGCATGGCCTCATTTTTCCTTGCTGCTTATAGTGAAATAAAAGAGAAGAAGGAACCTGCATTTCATGATGTGGAAAATTCTCAAACTCTCCAGGTAGTATGTTCTGAGATTGGGGCCAGAAGCAGTTCTAACAGGGCCCTCCCTGATAAGGATGAGTCCCAGAGAACAGGGCTTCACATAAGGGATGCGGTGAGCAGCTGTGTGCTAAGGAGGTTAGGGGTATGAGTCATCGAGTCAACTCTCTCTGAGGAATTCAGACCTGGAAATGCAGCTATCCAGGAAGGATCTCTAGAAGATCCATTTTGCCTGATGACTTGGAGCCCCTTGAACTGCATAGAAAGTCACCAAGGTTTTTAAGAATTTTGTATGAACCGAAACACTGCCAGTCTGAACTGAAAGGGTCAGAGCAAGGATGAAATGAAGAAAAAAATGACTTCAAGGATAGATCCATGGAAGCAGGTGTCTGGACTGAGGAGAGTTTACAGGTCTGAGAGAGAGGCTTCCACCCAGGTGACTGGAGGGGGCGGGGCTTCTAGTCCAGCATTTGAAAGGTAATTGGAGAGTCAACCTATCATTTATAAACTGCTGAAAACCAAAGATATGAGAAAACTGTGAAAAGAGAGAGAGAGAGAGCAACAGTGAGAGAGAAAGAGAGACATTAATACAAAAGAACAAAGCTAAGAGTTAAGGAGACTTTTTGCCAGAATCTATGAGAACCATGGGACAAATGAAGCAAAACTATAAAGAGCTGATAGAAAAAAAAAATCTGTCAATCCAGAATTTTATATTCAGTGAAAGTGTTTCAACAATAAAAACAAATGATATTTTTAGAAACAACATCTTAGACATTGTATTGCTAGCAGATATACTCATAAAGAAATATTAATGGAAATTCTTCAGGCAGGAAGAACATAACACGTGGAGGTTTGTATCTGCACAAAGAAATGAAGAATATTTGAAATGGTAACAATAGGGTACATAAAACATAGTTTTTAAATGTTTAAATCATTTTAGTAGATAATTAACAATCAAAATTAGTATATATGATGAATAAATGTATATAACAATGTAGAACTATTAAGGCACAACACATGAGGGGGATACAATAGAAGTATACTGTCATAAGTTTCTTAAAATATATATGAAATACTATAATATAATTTAAATAGACAGGGGTAAGTTAAAATATATATTATAAACCCTATGACAAGCACCTAAAAATAAAAGAAATATGACTAAGAAGCCAACAGTTGAGATAAAATAAAATTTTTTTAAATTCAAGAAACTAAAAAGAAGTCAAATAAGGGAAACAGATGGGACTACTATAACAAACAAGAAAAATTATTGACTTCAACCCACATCTATGAGTAAACGCATTAAATGTACAAATCTAAATAAATCAAGTAAAAGAGAAAGTTTGTTATATTGGATAAAAATGAGACTCAACCACATGCGCTCAACCTGAAGTCCATTTAAAATACAGAAACAAAGGTAAAAAGTAATAAATGGAAAAAGATATACCATCAAATAGTATCAAAAGAAATCCAGAGAGACTAAATTATATCAGAGAAGGTACGCTCAAAGTAAAGCAGTTTTATGAGGACTAAAATAAGGACTTACAGATGACAGAAGGGTAAGTTCATTAAGAAGATAAAAGATTCCTGTCTATACAGATAACAGCATTAGAAATAAATACATCTGGAGGATTTATAGAAGAAAATAAAGACAAATACAAAATTGTATTTGGGGACGTTGATTGAAATGGACAGAAAATCAGTAAGAAGGCAGAAGACAATCACAACACTAACAATAAACTTGTTATAATTAACATTTATAAAATAATATTCAAAAACTAGGAGAATAAACATTATTTTCAAGAGCACACTGAATATGGACCAAATTAGACTAAATTTTAACTATTTAAAAAACTGATATCATGCAAATTAAACAATATAAAAGTGGAAGTAAGCTAAAACTCTGTGAGAAAAATACATGCAAAAATCCCCATATACATGAAAATATAAACCATAAATATAAATAACCCATGGTTTAAGTAAGAAATCAAAGAGAAATCAGAAAATATGTTGAATTGAGTTAAAAATGAAAACAGCACAGCACAATTTGTGACACTCGGCTAAAGCAAAACAAGGACAGGAAATATACGGTATTAAAATATCAAGAAAATTTTAGATAAAAAATGTAAGCTTCTACTTTAAAGTAACAGAACAAGGAAAGCAACTTAGATCCAAAGTAAGGAGAAGGAAGGAAATAATAATTTAAAAAACAGAAGCCAATGAAATCAAAGAAAAATCAATAAAACTAAGAGCTGATTCTTTGGACACAGTAAAATTAATAAGACCTCTAGTCACACTGAGCAAGGAAATAAATACTGATATCAGGAATGAAAATGGGGGCAATTTTATGCCAATTATCTTTTATAACATGGATGAAATTGCAAGCTCCTTGAAAGATACTGACTACCAAAGCTCATTGAATAAGAATTACATAACAGGAATAGTTCTACCTCACACAGAAGATCAAATACATCTTTGGATTAAAATCCTTCACCCCAAAAATGCCATGCCCAGATTGCCTCAGTGGTGAGTTCTACCAAAGAGTAAAGAAATAGTACAACAATACACATTTTCCAAAATATAAAAAAACTATTGAATACTTCATAAATCATTGAATGAAACAATCTTTACTCTGATACCAAAACAAGGTAAAACCTGATTGAAAACATTGCAAGAAAACTACTGTCAAATACAGTGCATCAAGATAGGGGAATAAACATTAACATAATATTAGCATATTAAATCAAGAAATATATATATAAAAAATGTAAAAACTCAGAAATGGACAGCACACTACTACCTAATTGTAATACAATTATGTTAAAACACTGAATGAAGCTGAATGTGAGAATGACAGAGGGAGGAGGGCTGGTGGCACAAATGAAATCAGAAAGAAAGAAAGATAATAAAGATTGAGGTGGTATAATCTAGGAATGCCTAGAGTGTATAATGACAGTGACTAAATGTGCAAATTTTAAAAATTATTTTGAATGAGGAAGAACAAAGGAATGTCATTACTGCAGGGTGCTGAAAATAGATGGTAACTAATATTTTAAAATTTCAACTTATGTGTGAGACTAAAACAAAAACTGTTTATTTGGTACAAAATTTATATTTTGACTAGTGCATTTCCTAATATAACTTATGTAGATAGTTTAATTGAACACCATAAGTACATGGAACCTTGAGTAGGACATGAGATTTTGTTGGTTTGTCTAGAGTGATGCCCTGATAAATCCCAGAGTGATTTGATCAGTGCATAAAAAAGTATACGCAAAGTCCCCTTCAGGGAATGGTGAGAACAGGGGAAAATTCAACTTCCCCAAGTTGAATTCTTGATATTCTTACAAGCAGTGTGGACAACCAAATCAACAGGCTGAGCCCCCAGTCTTGGGGTTTGTCCATATGAAACTTAACCCTACAAAGAATAGGTCAGGCCTACTTAAAATTAGGCCTAAGAGTCACCCCCAAGAGAACCTCTTTTGTTGCTCAGATGTGGCCTCTCTCTCTCCAGCCAACACAAACTCACCACCCTCCCCCTATCTACATGGGACTTGACTCCCAGGGGTGTGGACCTTCCTGGTAATGTGGGACAGAAATCCTAGAATGAGCTGAGACTCAGCATCAAGGGATTGAAAAAATGTTCTCGATCAAAAGGGGGAAGAGTGAAATGAGACAAAGTGTCAATGGCTGAGAGATTCCAAGCAGAGTCGAGAGGTTATCCTGGAGGTTATTCTTACGCATTAAGTAGATATCACCTTGTTATTCAA
>PVIY010035566.1:0-26185 GCA_004026745.1 Myrmecophaga tridactyla
AAAAGATAATAACTATTCAAATACTCACTATGAAGCGATGAAGTCCATAGTATAGCAGGATATCTGCTAAGGTAAAGTTATAACCTGTAAGGTAGACTTTATCTTCAAGATATGAATTAAGATCCTAGAAAAAACAAATTAAGATATTATTAATTTAAAAACAGTAATGGTAAAGTCACATTCATAAGACTTAAAACATTTAGAATTCTTAGAAAACAAATGACTGACATTAATCTTTAACATTAATAGATACAGATCTATTTAAAATCACAAACCATATGCCCATTATCTTACCTTTTAAACAAGATACATATTAATACAGTCTTACTTTAAAGAAATAAGAAAGCATTCTTCTCCTTTCCTACTCAAATCATGGAAGCTGTGATTTTAAAAAGACTGTCATTAAAGATAATATGGGGATTTTCCAAGCAAACTTACAGTCACCCTACACAGAAGTATCCTTTCCCAAAGGCAGATTGTGTGTCAGATACCCCACCAGTGAATGCTGTAAATTTTGCAGATGTATGCTGGTAGATTTATTTTGATCTTGCCATACACTCATCTTTGTCATATATATAATTATAGCTGTATTTTTTAAAAACATTTTTTATTGTGAATAAAATGTTCACAACATATACAAAAAAAGGAATAAATTTCAAAGCACATTATAACAAACAGTAGTTGTAGAACAGATTTCAGAGTTTGGTATGGGTTAGAGTTCCACAATTTCAGTTTTTTTCCAAGACACTTGAGACCAAAAGAAATATCAATACAATGATTCAGTAGTTAATACTCATTTGTTAAGTCCTATCTTCTGTTATAAGTACTACTTCTCCTTTGATCCTTCTCTCAATCTTCAGGGGTATTTGGGCTATGCCCATTCTAACTTTTCATGTTGGAAAGGGCTGTGTATAATATGGAATAGGGGAATGGAACTAGTTGATGTTCTTGGAGAGACTGGCCCCTCTGGGTTTCAGGACTTATCTGGCCTAGGATTCATCTAGAGGTTGTAGGTTTGTGGGAAGTAATCTTAGTGTGTGAAACTTCTGTAGAATCTCAGTTAGAGCCCTAGGTGTTCTTTAGGGTTAACAGGAACAAGGTTCTGTTTGGGGTCTGGCAAACCATGGTAATTAGCAATATCTAGCTGTAGTTTGCATAAGAGTAGCCTCCAGAATAGCCTCTAGACTCTGAACTCTCTTAGCCACTGATAGCTCATTTTGTTACACTTCTTTTCTCTCTTTTAGTCAGGAAGGCACTGTCAATTCCACGGTGCCAGGGGAGCTCATCCTTGGGAGTCATGTCCCATGATGCCGGAGACTTTCACCCCTGGATGTCACATCCCCTGTAGAGGGGAGGTTAATGATTTTCCTAGCAGAGTTGGGCTTAGAGAGAGGCCACATCTGAGCAACAAAAGACGCTTTCTGGAAGTAACTCTTAGGCATAACTATAGGTAGGCTTAGATTCTCCACTACAGAATTAAGCTTCATTACAGCAAGCTTCAAGATCAAGAGCTTGGCCTATTGACTTGGAAGGCCATAATGACTGAGACAGTATTAGGGATTTCCCAGGTAATAAAGTTTACTAGTTCTCTATTTTTCCTCCCATCTCTTGAGGGACCTTGCCTATACTTTTTAATTATCTGCACAACATACTTTGGAATGTATCTGGGTATTACATTAAGCTATACAGAATTACAAGCACTCATTCCCATTCTGGGCTCCATGTGTTCGGGTTGTTATTAAATGAGCTATCCAGGCAGGATGAGTTAGATTATGAACTACAGAAAATTTAGGTTTTGGACAAAATAAACCTCTCCTTTGGTCTCACACAGTAGGTGAAGTTCTAAAATATAGACAATGTCATCTTTACCCCTGTATTCTGATTCACCTTCATCCTGACCTGACTGGCTTCATTCTTAACTCTTACAGCCTGATCTTTCAGTTCCTTTAACAGTTTTTGTATGTTGCAAGGCTGACTTTCAGACCTGGAGAACTTTGGTCTTAGGTGTCACACAGGTAGCCAAAGTTCCAGGGAGATACCAGCTTATACATATGTAGCACAGTATCTCAAAATCTAGAAATAACATTTACAGCTTTGGGCTAAATGTGACCCTTATAAGAGTTTATAATCTAGGCCCCAGTTTTCTTATAAACATTTTCTAAAAGAGATCATACAATATTTGTTCTTTTGTTTTTGGCTTATTTTGCACCACATAATGTCCCCAAAGTTCAGTCACGTCGTCACGTGCCTCACAATTTCGTTCCTTTCCATCATATGTATACACCACAGTTCACCATATTACTTTTTAGTCAATGTATCCTTCAGTCACTTCCATCCACTGGGCATCATGGATAGTGTCCAAAGTAAACAATCCATGTCTCCATTATCCTCACTTAGTTGTAGAATCATCAACACTCTCAATTTTAGACAATTTTCATTGCTCCAAAGAGAAAAATAACCAATAAACACACCCTCACCAAATAGAAAATCCAAACCGCCCCTTAATTCTTATTCTCCTGACCCCCTGCCAAGTATTTACCCTGGTATTGCTGTGGTTCTGTTGATGTCTTCCTGTTAAATACAAACCATAGCATGCAAGAGTAGTTATCCCCCATGGCCTATGTTTTTTAATGATCCAGTGCCCACTGACAGAGTAAAAGTACTAACCATAATGCTTTCAAAGACTACACAGTTTTAAACACCATTTAAAGCTATATAAAATTCTCTTGTTATTTGTTCTTCAGATGATGCAAACATATGCTAATTTAAGTATGTCAAAAAAAGAGAATTTATTTTAAATCATGAAAAAAAAAAAAAAATACTAGGAAGCACTGAGCTTCCTAAATATCCAACAGGTACTTTGAAAGAAAAAAATTTTGTGATGCACATGTTAAAAATTAAGATAAAAATCTTAAATCATTTCAATCTATTATAATATCTGAAAGACCAACATTTAGCTGCTTCTTCTAAAAAAATTAGATAAAAATACTATACGAATACTTCTGGCCTCTCTCAAAATTAATATGTAATTGAACAGAACAGTAATTTCCATTAAATCACACTCAACTTTACATTCAACTAAAATGAGGCAAAAGATTCAAAAACCTTTAGAGAGGTTTCATAAATAGGTTATATGAACTATTATTAGATATTCTCAGAGGGTCCTCTATAAATTAGTATAAAACATTACCCTGTGGTCAACAGTATTTATTCACAAAGAATTCCTTAAACTGTAGAAAGAGCATTTTGTTTTGATTCTCAAATCACACCCCAAAGTGCCTGGCACACAGTGGTTCAGTATTCAGGAAATGTTTGCTGAACTGAAGAGAATCTCTTCAGATTTGTCCAAGTTTTCACTGAAAAATGGTGATTTTCAAAAAGGTATATGAATATGGGACTATTAGGGATGGGACAGATGAGGACATAAAACGATGTGGACAGAAGCGAAGACATAACTTGTAGAAGAACCAAAATAGAATTTTAGTGGGAAGGTAGAATATTTTGGTAATTTAGGGGTGACCACTTAAATTCTATGGTTATCTGTTGAATGGAGGTGGTCTCTCCATATGTCTTCAAAGGAATCAGCTTTGATTAAGTATACAAAATAAATAAATCTATCTTCATTTAATTTTAGGAAATATTTTAAAAGGTCTGAAATAATAACTTATCACTGCCTTGTATATTGTGTATATCTATTTAAAAAGTAGAAAGTGTATCTATGTTTAAGGAAATTCCCCCAAATATAGTTTTTATAAACCATGATTAGGCAATATTTTCCTGATTAGTGATATAAATTAATTTTTTCCCACTAAAAGACAGAATTTCACATGCTCAAAATATTCACAGAACATAACTATTGTCTGATGTTCATTTCCTTACTTTATATATATTCTGATGCCACTGTCAAACCTTTTTAAATGCTGTCCCCTATGGAGCTTTGCCCTATTTCTTTTTTTCTCAACTATTCCTTATTCAAGTTTCTAATAATATAGAAAAGTTGAAAAAATAGTACAATAAAAACCTTATACCCTCCATCTAGAGCCAAATACTAGTGTTTTGCAACATCTACTTTTTAAAATTACATAGTACTTTAATTATGAGGCATTTAAACTTAGAATCGTGGCTTTAGCACTGAAATGAAACTTTACTAAGAATTAATATAATATCCTAATAGCAAGAGTTATAATAAATAAATAAATAAATATAGAGCCAATGGGACTATAAGAAAATTAAAAAAATTAAAAATAAAAAAAAAACTAAAAGGGCTAATCAGCATTATAAAAAAGGGCCACTTCATTAATGTTAAGAAATAGCAAAGGGGTAGAAGAGGGAACAGGGTGCCTGAAGTGGATTTGCTATATCCTGGCAAATAGAAATTGCCAGCAAAATTCTATTTACAAAAAAAAGATAAAGAAAAAGCACAAGACAAGAAAAACTGCTTTCGTTATTTTGTTTGGGCAACAAAATTGGGGTGGTGAAGAAGAAAAAATTTAATAAACATGTTAGCAAGGGTTTTGTGGGAAAAACACTTTTATAAACTGCTCTACTGTAACAGTAGACTTTTGTGGAGAGCAAATGATCAACATAGCCTTAAACAGGAATACAGCTTTGGGCCTAATAATTTCCCTTGCAGGAATTTAGATTAAAGAAACAAATGGGAATGTATTCAAATATTTAGAAACAACCTAATAACTGCGTGGGGACAGACAATTTAAATCGTGGTACAACTATATGATGGTATACTAACAGGTCATCAAAAATAATCACGTAAGAGAATACTAACATGAATATATGTTCACAATACACTGTCAGTGAAAAACAGGCTACACTGTCCAGTTTAAAAATAACATATGCACATATGGAAAAAAAAAGCATGGAACACAAAAGGTGCTGTTAAAGCCAAACCTATAAATACAACTTTTGAATCTATCGACCCAATTTCAATCAAACTTTGTTTTTATCTTTCAGAATTAAGTACTTTATTACTATTCTTTCCTTTGGTTTACTTTATTTGCCTTAAATCTTACATTCAATTTGAGGGTGGGCACTCCTGTTTCCCTCTAGAAATGTTCCTCAGCATGGCAGGGGGCAGAGAGAAGGTCGCTGTGAGTGATCAGTTTGGATATTAATGGAGAGTTAATCAGTCTGGTCACCACAGACTGATGAAGGAACAAGAATTATTTTCTGCCAGTGTTCTTAACGCATCTATGAAGAATTCCCTCTTGCCTCTGAGTAAGTTCCTTATCCCTTAGGAAGACAGGCATAATAGGGGAAACAGTAAGCCACTGCCCTACAAAGAATAAAGAAAGAAAGAAAGAAAGAAAGAAAGAAAGCACTCAGCCCTATAATTATTTACCATGAGTATATGCAGGAAAATATAGGGTGCTGTGACAGCAGAGAAACTTGAAACCTCATCTGGTTTGGGAGGGAGTTGGACAAGGATGATTCTGAGGAAGGAGCATCTGAGCTGAAATCTGAAGGAAATTCTGAAATCAGAAGAGGGAGGGAGGGGAGACAGAAAGAAGTGTGTTCCGGGCAGAGGTAATGACTTGGGCAAACCATCCTGAGGCAGAAGGGAATAGGCAGTGAAAGCCAAAGTGGCGTCAGCACAGTGAGGAACCTCAAATAAAGCTCAGACCAGAAGGGATGAGGGGCAGGGCTGCCGTGGGTGGGACAACACAGATGAAGAAGCTTTGGTAGTGTAAAAGAAAACAAAAGGAAAAGGTTTTCTTTCCAAATCTGTTCCTCCTTTGTAGAACATCATGAGCTGTTAGATAGGAAACTTTGACTTCTTAGCAGAATAACGAAGGCAGTGACTTGTAATCTGCAGTGACACCTCACCACCAAGAACTGACAGAAGCGGTTTTGACAATTGGTAGTTGTCCAAGAGAAACATGAAAAATTGGGATCCTTTAAACAGAAGTTAAAAACAATTGGGCTCTCAGTTCTTTCTTGTTTATTGTTTCAATGTCAAATGTCTTCTCTCTAAAGCTGTCACCCCTGAGCTCTGATAAGTTGTGTGCACCATATCTTCCTTTCAATGGAGAGCAATTAATAAGCTTTTATTGGGTCGAGTACATGGAGGATTCCTGATCTTAGTGTTAAAAGAAATCCCCATATGGTTTTATCAAGTCTCATATTTGATGAAGGGGACTAGTTGATGGGTTAGAATTGAAGAGCCAAGTAATAAGGACAACAGTGAGAATGGCCAACATGCATGTGTGCTTACTGTTTTAAGCACTTTATCAAATGATTTAATTCTTACATTTATTTCTACCCGTGAGGTAGTTGCTATCATAATCCTTATTTTAACATAGAGAACCTGAGGCATAAACAGGTTCAGTAACATGCCTGGGGTCACATATCTAGGATGCAATTCAAACACAGGCAGTCTGGACTTAGCATCTATGCCCTTAGCTAGGATGCTGAACTGATGCAGATAAAGAATAAATAAGGATCTACTTAGAAAGAATATGCTCTAAACTGTTAACTATGCTTACTTGAGGAACAGAATTTTTTTTTTTCCCACATGGGCAGGCATCGGGAATCAAACCCAGGTCTCCGGCATGTCAGGCCAGAACTCTGCCACTGCACCACCACTGCCGGCCCCAGGATTCTTTTTAAGCAGGGTATGACTCATCCTTCAATGTTTTACTACGAACATAAGTATTTTCAAAAACTGAGCACCCATATCAACATCAAGGACCTATAAAGAAGCCCTATAAAGAAGTAATTATAAAGCTAACAATGAACCAGGAAAATAAAGAATAGCAACGTTAACATGAGTTATAAGGAAAAACAAACGGGTGTTTTCTGAAGAGATCACAAACAATTGGTACAAAGATCTCTAAATGCAAACATTTTGTCTCTTTTTCAATGTATTTGTGGCAGTCAAAAGTCTTGGGTTTAAATGTTTTTATCACATCTAACAAATAATAAAATGACTTCTTATTAACTATGTTCGGGAATATGTTTCAAGATTAAAAAAAAGGGATATGCAGCGTGTGGTGTGTATACAGGATTATCTATCCATTTTCAAAGTCAAATCAAATCCTAGACAGATACATAATATCTGAGAGATCCCTGCCAAACAGTAATAGCTCATGCAATTCAGGCAATAAAGAGAAGTCATGATACCTTTAACAGAGTGCGGATATCATCATTATTGGAGTGTCCATCTACTTGAGTTACCCTGTATTCTAACCACTGTTGCACTATTGCTTTTTCTTCTGCAGTACTTCCAAGCAAATACTCTTTGTTGGCTTGCCTGACTAGATGAGCCGCTATCGTAGTCAGTCCTGTTAGACTGGGACCACTGTTTGTCTGAAGAACTGGAATCTTAAAAAGAAAAAAGAAAAAGTCCTTGAGATAAATTTTAAAAACAAACACCATCCTGTCTGTAAATTTTATGAAATGGCTAAATCCCTAGCTATTTTTTCCAAATCCTGCAGTATTTTACTGTAAGATGCCAAATAACTTACAAATGTTTAAAGTCAGGAAAACTAATAGCTGTTATTGTCATACATAATTTGATGACGTGTTTGATGTCGGAACTGGTAATAACTTTGCAAAAATCAGAAAAAAAAACTAATGTTTCTACATAAACAATATACCATAAGAACATGTTATTTATAGCTTTGTCTATACAAGAAGATAAACTGGAAATCCTAATAATACCACAATAATTTTGATCAAGATTACCTACATCCTAACTTAGCAAGGTAAACATATATAAACCTGACTTCTAGTAATAAAGATAAGAAACAATTTTAGCAATACTGACTTCAAAGTGATACAGTTAGAATCATCAAATTAAATCTATACTAGCTTTAATAATATGTGATCTAATACAATTAGCTATCTCATTAACTAGGTAGGGATTGCAATGTGACTTTGTTGCCACGGACTGCATATCCATCACTTTTGTAGGCATGTAGTGATGGTCGTTGTCAGTCAGTATTTTATATTTAAAAACTATCCCAAAAAATAATTTGAAGACCATGGAACCCTAAGATGGGGCCACTGATAATAAAGTCTGGGCTAAAAAAAATAATTCTGCTTTTTATGATTCCCCAATTACAACAGCAATACAAAGGGTAAGATTTGCTTATGACTTGCTTATGATAAATTGCCAGTTAAAAATCTAAATTTTCTTTGTGCACAACTATACAAAGCATTATAAGAAATTTAAACGAAAATGGAAAGTGTCATTCAATGGAAGACTGACCAAGCACAAAGAACAAGTAAATAAATCTAAACAACATCCATTTAATAGTTAAGCAAACCAACAAAGACCATTTGCTTGGGACGACTACTTCTCTTTTCAGCCACAAAATAGTACTTCTGAAGGGTAAAGGTATCTTGTACTTCCTGAAAGGTAAAGGTAACCTCTTTCTGTTTTCCACTTCCCACTTACTATTTAGCTCCTTGTATACTCCTTTTTTGCCTTCACAGTCAAATGAAAAAAAATAAAACCATTGCTTCTAAGATCATCAATAACTTCCTGTAAAAAAATGTATGAAAAGAAAACATGAAATCTTCTGGGGATGCTGGAAATGTTCTATTTCTTGGGTGTGTTTGTGCCACTTTGTAAAAACTCACCCAGCTATAAACATTTGTACTTTTAAAAATATATATTATATTAAAAAGGTGGGGGGAGGGAGTAACTCACAATTGCTGAATGTAGAGGAAAAAAAGACAATCGACTCTAAAAGGAATTATTTGTAAAAATAAATAATCCACAACCCCAACATGCAAATAAAAAAATTCCCAGTCATCTTCTAATCTTCTCACTACAGCATCCTCTAAGATAGGGACCTAATCTCATCCTCATTTTAAAGATGAAAAACCAAGGTCATTAGTATGTAATGGTAGAAGTGGGGTTTGTATAAAGTACTATCTTGCTTGCAACTCCTTTTCCTTTCTTTACACAGCCCAAACTATGCAACTCTTACATGGCTGAAATCATGGCACACACATTTACATTCACCTTAGGATTCCATGGTCTTCAAAGTTATCACATTAATGGCTGCATAAATATTTCAATGTGCTGACATACCATAATTTAACGAACCATTCTCCTAGAGCTGAATCTCTGGACTACTTTCAATTCTTAATTATTACCGATAATGTTACAGAAAGCACTTTATTGCTGGCTTCCTGCTGCCAGCTGTCTTCCAAAAAATGGCTGAATCTTAAACATATTCCCACCCCTTTCCCCAAACACATAAACAGCAACTTTCGATTTCATTACCCAAAAATGTTTTAATTAAAATAAAATGTGATAAACCAACAACAACAAAAAACCCTCCTACTAAACTTCAAAGTTTGGGCCTCAACCTATAATTCTGGCTTTACCTTGCACTTTGTCACTCTTCACATTGGTCTACTTGTCCCAAACTTGTCAAACTTTCAAAATTTATTGGTCTCATACATTGGTCTCCAAAGCCTAATCCCTTAAACACCATCTTTTCTGTAAAGCTTTTTATAAATTCATTCTTTTAGTCAGAATGAGCACCCCCCTCCACATTCCTCCATAGTGTTTTCCTCCACTACATTACATATTTTGTTCTACTTTCAATTAACTGCAAATACCACTTTCTTATAGTAGATACGAAGCATACTCAGGTCAAGACTAACGTCTTGCAATGTTCCCTAAAAAATATAAGCCAAACTACTGGATAATGATTGAAGGAAAGGAATCAGCATGGGGACAGGGGGAAAAAGTAAATCAGGCCACTTTGTCTTCAACTCTGGCATTTGAGCAATCTTAGGAAGTCGTTTACCCCTTCTAAACTCATTCTTAAAAGTGTCAATAATACCTCTACTTTGGAGACAAGATTTTAACGTGGCCCAAATGAAAGAACAGAAAAAAATAAGGACAAAATATAAAACATCCAGAAAAAAATTTCAAAGGAACAAAAAATATGTATACCAAAAACTGTCTATCTATATGCATTCTCCCCCTAATAATAATTTTAAAAGTGATTTTTAAAAAAATAGCTCAATGTCCTGAGATCTGGCTTTGAACTCACCAAACTCAGCCCGTTTTACTTGCCTCCCATCCTCTGCAACTGAACTTGGTATCAAAAGGGCTCAAACGCCTTCTCCGAATCCCCATTAAAGGGTCTCTCCTCCATCTACCCTTCAGTGAAGCACTTTGCACAACTGTAACTTAAATAACTACCCTGCTTGTCTACCCGGCTGAATTAAAAATAAGCAAGCTCTATGAAGGTAAGAAGGGGGCCTATCTGACTTAATCGCTGCTGTATTCCCCCCCCCGCCCCGCACCCCGCTCAGCACAGTACTGCTTGACACCCACTCAGCCCTCACGGTGTAGTCGCAAAACTGAATGAAAGATTGTCACTGCAGCAAATGCTGTCCTTGAGCCCTTCACTGCAGCAAATGCTGTCCTAGGACGCAAGCGCTGGCCTCCAGGCTGGGCTAGCTAAGGGCTCAGTGCGGGCCCTTCCGCACCTGGCGTCGTTTTCCCAGAACCGGGTGGTGACAATTTCCCAGGAGGAAAGTGCAGGTCGAGCCCTGCAGGGAGCAGGTTTCCTCGTCTCCCCTCGGACTCTGGGGCAGCGAGGGAAGCCAAGAAGGCGCCAGATGGCCGCGGGCGCAGACACGTGGGGAGCCGCATCCTCAGTCAGCCTCCCTCCCCCAGCCAAGAGCCGCGACTTCCCAGTCTTTGCCCGGGCTCAACGAACCCCAGCCCCCTCCTCCTCTTGCCGTCCACGCCGCCTCCGCTCCTCACCTGGCGCTCGCCCTGAGCGCTGTATTTATTCCCTTTACTCAGTCCCAGCGACTTTTCCAGCAGCGTCAACTCCGCGGCCGCCGCCATCTTCCGGCCCAAGTTTCTGACAGGGGCGGGGCGTGGACAACAAGGATGCCTCGTATTGGCGGAGGGGGAATCCACGCCCCCACAAACGTCGCCGGCAGTTGGCTGAACGGAAGGGGGCGTGAAGGGCGCTTCTGCGCGCAGGAGGCGGGGCCAAGGGAGGGGCGGGGCTAGGGAGTGATGTGGGACAGGTGGAGGGATGGGGGACAGGTGGAGAGAGGTGGTGGCAGAACTTGAGCTTGCGGGGGTCTTGCGGCTCTTGAGGATGTCTAGGTAGAGCTATTGGCAGAGCCCGGCTTTGGTTGCTGCAGAGCGTTGCATCTACCAGCTTCTAAATGGCAGGCTGTTGGAAGCCCTAAAAAACTTTTTAATACCTAACGGGAACCGAAATTCTTGAGTTTGGCTCCGGAATCTGTGCATTTGAATAATTCAATTGAACAACAATGTTCGCGATCAAATGAAGTGGTTTTTTTGTTTGTTTGTTTTTTAAACAAATAACGTTCATGAGAATTTTAATTGTGTTGTATTGGTGAACTGGGGAAAACCAATCATTCTGTTCTCAGCCTGCAGTTCAAACATAGTAGGGCAATTATAAATTTAAGAAGCATTCCCTGACCGTTGAGTATGTTACATATCAGACAAGTAATTACCATAGTCCACAAGCATTAACGCTTTTAATGACCTTTATTTTCAATACCAGAAAGACAAAGTAGTAGAATAATTTGTGTAGCTGTAAATATTTAAACAATGCACATAATTTTTAGGTTAAAAAGGGTGTAAACATAAGTCTTCTTATTTCTAGGTTGCTATATTATATATTCTAATTAGAATATATTCTAATTAGAAATGGGTAGTAATTGTTGAGGCCTTGAGACTTTCCAAAAGCTTTCCAAAAATAAAAAGATATTTTCCGAATTGAAGAATGAATAAACGAAGTGAGTACTTACCTGAGAGAAATAGGATAGAAATAGTACAAGGTAGTTCCTACTGAAGCAGAAGCGTAGGAGCTCAGTGGGAAATACCTTCACCGTGGAACACTTTTCCTACTCCAATATGTTTAATGAGTTCACTCAAGCAATATACCTCAACTCAAGGAAAAGAAAACTAAGCCAAATCGACACAACCCAAGTACCACAGACATCCCAATATAAATGGATTGCTATGCATGAATAATGTTTCACTTTCCACCCCCCTCAGAGTATTGAATGAATATTTCATTACCTCTGAAAAGACCAGTCCTGTGAGAGAATTCAGAGAACTATTTATTTTCAATGTTTTGGTACACTTTTTGCTTATAGTAAAATATGTATTTCTTTATTTCTCAGTTGTCTAATTGCAGTGGGTGGAATATTTAAATTAAGTCTTGACCTCAAGTAGAGCTGAGATTTGAGTTCAAGTATAAAATGTATGGACAGATATTCACCCAATTGCTGAAGTGATAACTTTGGGGGAGTGAGATTGGGTAAATAAGTGGAATATCACTTTTTAATTTATGCATTTTATTTGAAGTTTTGTACATAGCTTTTTAATTAAAATGAAAGTTTTTTTTTAAAATGTGATTGTGAGCTTCTTTCTTCCTTCAGAATCCTAAAGGTTTCCAATCCTGAATTTCCTTTTCTTCCCTGGTATTTTCCCTTTTGTTGTGATGTGCATGTCTGGAGAAGAAAAGTTGTGGATCTTTTCTTCTGAGATATGAGGTAAAAGATATGATGCCACGTGAAAAGAGTGCAGTTAAACAGGATTTCAGGAATCAGAGGTCTGAGTCTCAGCACTAACTAGTTGTGTGACTCTAGACAAGGTCTCAGTTTCCCCATGTATACTACCAAAGGCTTGGATTAGATATTCTCTCTGGTCACTTTTGCTGTTAACACTCTATCCTTCTGCACTCATTCTTTAAGGTGAATGTGTGTTTTTGTACTACTAAAGGGTTGTCTGGAAGGATGAAGGATTCATGGGCTTCTCTCTTGTTGTGGCCATCTGCCATGTATACATGTAATAACTTGATTGTTTTGAGCAGAATTTAGGAGTGGGTCTAGAGAGAGGGACCCAGGTGTTCCTGTCATACTCCTTAATCTTAGTATCAGCAGATTAGAAAGAGGATTAGGAGTGATTAGAAGTGATTCATGCCGACAGAGCCAGCTTCATGGGCATATGACTTGGACAGTCACATAAGACCCTGGATTTGGTTTAATGCTCTGCCTTCACTGACTTGAAATTCTTAATAATTTTAAAATAAGGGGCCCCCCATTTTCATTTTGCACTGAGGCGCATAATTTATATGGTCAGTCCTGTCTGTAAAGCTTATTACCTTACTCTCTGAGTTTTATAGACTAAAAAGATTTCAGGAAGCATCTCCATAGGACGTTTCTTAAATATATCCTTTATGATGGCAGATCTATTTCAAAAGCTTCAGCCTCATCTAGGTTGGCTGCCTCTGTAAATTTATCTACTTCCTCAGGGAACCTGGAAGGAAACTCCTACTTGTTAAGTACTGTTGCGTGTTAGGTGTTTATACATAGGACTATATCATTCAGTCTTCACAACCAAAATGCCAGCTGTGGGGCCTCCAGGTATCAGTCAGATTTATAGATGTAAACGACAAAATCGACTCTGATTATTTTAAGTAAAAGAGGACTATATTAAGACACCAGGAAGTTCATAATAAAGTTAAGAAGGGTGGAAAAACAGTCTTAAAGCAAAGGGTCCATGAAAATATCCAAAACCAAGTGACAGAATTAGCTGGATTGGGATCCTCTGCCACTGATGTCACTGCTGCATAGTACAAATGCCAGAAATTAGACTGTTCTGCAACCACTGCTGCTACCAGCACCAATGCCACTTTTGCATCAGGAACATGACTTTAGCATCATAGGGAAATTGCCACACTTTCACTATTGTCTCTGGAAACTGGATGCCCTGATCAACACCTATTCCAGCAAAAATGGCGCCATGAGGAAAGCAGCCGCCAAGAAAGACTGAGACTGCTTCCTAGCATTGCTCAATTCTGAATCAAAATCCGCCACAAGGGTGTATCTGGCAGAACCAACCTAGTCACTTGCCTGTGTCCTAGATGTAAGGTAGGTTGGAAATTGAGTTTTGACTTCTGTGTTAGAGAGGAATTCAATGTATCTCTAATACCATGACTAAAAGATTGACAGAGATTCACATGATGCAGTGGTTATAGGCTAAACGTTGTACAGCTGTCAAATATGGGGAACTAAGGGGAAGAGACTACAGAAATGGGAATAAACTCACTGATTTCATATTAGATGCTGGAGGAGAAAAAGAATTAGAACAACTTTTTTTCCTGAGATTACTAACTAATCTGGGTAAGAAGATAAGAGTGCTAGCTACTTTCAGTATTGTTCGTAATAGATAACTGTTTTAGTTTCCTAGCTGCTAAAACAAATACCACCCAGTGGGTTGGATTAACCGTGGAATTTATTGGCTCACAGTTTTGAGGCCAAGAGAAGTCCAAAATCCAGGCATCAGCAGGGCAGTGCTGGCTGCCTGAGATCCTTGATCCTTCATTTTTCTGTCATATGGCAAAGCAACTGGCAGTTGTCTTCTTTCTATTCCTGGTTCTGTTGACCTTAAATTCTTTCCCTATGGCATTTTCACTGTGGCCTTATCTATAAGGCTCCAGTAATAGGATTAAGTCCGCGATTCAATTCTCTAGACCTTAATTAAAATAATATCTTCAAAAGGGCCTATTTACAATGTGTTTACACCCATAGAAATGGATTGAATTAAGAACATGCTTTCTGGAGCGCTGTATATAACTCCAAGCCACCAAAGTAACTGATAGGAAGTATCTAAAAGGAAGAGGAGACTAAGGTAATTATATAAAGTTTCTTTAGTAAAATATAACCTTCGATGGCTAGGTTCTGGTGTCAACTTGGCCAAGTGATGATGCCCAGTTGTCCAGTCAGGCCAGCACTGGCCTGAACATTGCTGCAAGGATATTTTGTGGCTGGTTGATAAACCAGAGGCTGGTGTATTAAATCATCAGTGAGTTGATTCTATCTGTGGCTGATTACAACTGCAATCAACTAAGGCATGTTTCCTACCAATGAATAACCTAATCAGTTGAATGCTTTTTAGGAAGAAGGGAAACTTTTTCACTGCCTTTTCAGCCTACAGGTCTCCTGTAGAAGACCCTTCATCAGAGCTGCCAGCTTCAGAGCCTGCTCTATGGACTCTTCCATTCCCATGGTTGTGTGAGACGCCTTTATATATCTCATATTTACAGATATCTCCTGTGGGTTCTATTTCTCTAGAGAACCCTGACTAATCCATAACCCTAGAATGAAAATACAAACTAAATGCCAAAAGAGAGAAAGAGCGCAAGTAAATAAAACAGATCACATAAATAGAAGACTATTTATGTGTATGTGTGTGTGTAATATATATAGTATAAGTCAAATGACAGAACTGGGGCCAAACATATAGAGTATATTAATAAATAGCTATAGCCTGAACTATAGAAAGAAAAAGAGCTTTTGAATTGGTTGACAAAGAAAATCTAAACTATAGACTGATTATGAGGACACACCCAAAATAATACAGAGGACACTTTCTAATGTTAAAATTTACAATTTGGAATAAAGATAAAACAGTTATTAATATTTATATGCCCAATAACATGACAACATTTTTATTAAAGCAGAAACTAAGAGTCTTTAACATACTTCTCGCAATCTGAAACTGAGAAAGTGGACAAAAAATCAGAAAAAAATAGGAAATCCAAACAATCTAATCAATAAAATAAATTAAAGATAGGTAGGTAGGTGGATAGGTAGATAAATAGGTAGACAGCCCTATAGATCTCTAAAACCAGATAGTAGGGAAAGCACTTTCTGAATGAGTTTTCTAGGGTGGCTCTAGTAAAGGACCACAAACTGAATGCTTTAAAATAGCAGAAATGAATTCTCACACAGTTCTGGAGGCCAGAAGGAGGAAATCAGTTCCTTTGGGTGAATATCAAGGTGTCATCAGGGCCACATCTCTGCAAGGCAGCATCTTCACATCTCTCTCTGCTCCCTCTTCACATTACCTTCTCATATGCAGATCAACTCCTTCTCTGCCTCTCTCTAAGGACACTTGTGATTGCACTGAGGGTTCACCCAGATAATCTAGAATAATCTCCCACTTCAAATTTGGTAATTTAATCATATCTGTGAAAATCCTGTTTTCTCATGAGGTGACACTTATAGGTTCCAGGAATTAGGACCTGGTATCTAATTTGTTTTAGTTTGCTAAAGCTGCCAGAATACAACACACCAGAGATGGATCAGCTTTTCATAAGGGGATTTATTTAGTTAAAAAATTTATAGTTCTTCAGAGGAAAGACAGCTAGCTTTCATCTGAGTTTGTCTGTCACAGGGGAAGGCACACAGCGACTTCTGCTGGCCTTCTCTCCTGGCTTCTGGGTTCCAACGGCTTTCCTTGGGGCGATTCCTTTCTGCATCTTCAAACATCTGGGTTGAGCTGTGAGTACTGAGATGAGGTATGCTGGGCTGCTGAGTTCACTTCTGACCTCTTTCTCTTAAGCCTCTTGCTAACTAAATTAAACCTCACTCATGTGGAGGGCACTCCCCTTAGCCATCCGCAAATGTAATCAGCCATAGATGAACTTCATGTGCTGGTGATTTAAGTCCACAGAAACAGAACAATGGGGAATCATCACCTGGCCAAGTTGACACCCGAAACTAACTATCACAGGACTGTTATCAGCCTTCCACACTGTCATGTCTAGTGTACATGAAACTTGATTGTATCATGAGATGCAAAAGAAAATGCCAATGGATTCTAAAGAATAAAAATAATAAAAACATGATTCTTGACCACAATGCAATGAAATCAGAAACTAATGACAAAATAAAAAATTTAAAGTTTTTTTTTAAAATATAGAACTATAATAACATCTTAATAAACAATTCTTGGTTTAAAGAGGAAATGCAGGTGGACATTGCAGAATTTCTTAAATCTATGGGATATAGTAATGAGCGAAAATTTATACATGAAATATTTATATAAAGAAAAATGAAAAATACATTTCAAAAATTAAAATCCAGATAAAATAGTTAAAAAATAAGCTGAGTGCAGCATATGCTCTATCCTGGAGAGCATTCCATGTATGCTAGAGAAGAATATATATCCTGGTGTTTTGGGATGCAATGACCTATATATGTCTATTAGATCAAATTCATTTATCCTATTGTTTAGGTTCTCTATTTCCTTGTTGATCCTCTGTGTGGTTGTTCTATCCATACTGGAGAGTGGTGTATTGAAGTCTTCCACTATTACTGTTGATATGTCTACAGCTCCCTTCAGTTTTTCCAATATGTGTTTTGATAGTTAATCAAATGATATTTAAGATGATGTTTAATATTAAGAATTTAAGAAACTCTGATATCGGTGTCTATAAATTTTTTTCCTTCCTTGCTTTGATTTTAAATTGGTTAATGAAACATATTGTACAAACAGGCTTTATGATGATTCCTTAGATTTTTTTTTTAAATATGCCTATGGATAAGTAACTAAGATACCCATTTTAGGTGAAGATTTTCATGTTAATTATAAAAATATTTGTATCTTCATATTTTCCTGAAATCAGGAAAATATTTAGTAAAATATGTCATCACTGTAGCAGATATTTGTAAGAACTTTCTACTTGATATTTCGAGAACATTCACAGTTTTGACAGCTGATTAAATGGTACCTAAGTTGGTGTTTAATATTTAGAATTTAAGAACTTTGCTATCTGAATTTGAATTTGTAGATTTTTTTCCTTGTTGCCTTAAGTTTAAATTGGTTTATGAAACTTACTGCACAAACACAGGTTTTAATTGGTTTATGAAACTTACTGTACAAACACAGGTTTATAAATAATTTATATTTATAAATTTATAAAGGTTAAATATAATTTATAAATAAAGTATTATATGGATACTTTATTTAAATATGCCTATAGTTAAGCTAACTAAGATATCCATTTTTGGTAGTTCTAAGTGTACTGTTTGTTTTCTTAAATAATAAAAAAATTTGCCAAGTGCAGAAGGAAATAATTAATAAAGATAAAAGAAATGTGTAAGAAAATGACAACAAAACAGTAAAACTTAGAAATAAATTCAAAGTACAAGAGTTGAAAAAATTAGCAAAATAAACTACTAGCTAATGGAATTAAATAAGAAAGGGAGAAGACATAAATACACAAAATTAGAAATGACAAGAGAGAAACAGCTGTCAAAATGGAGAAAATTTAAGAAACCATAAGAGACCTACTTTGTGGATGCCTATGCAAGTAAATGGGTAAACTTAGATGGAGTTTTCTAGAGAAAAATAGAGTAATTTCCCAGAAAAATATAACAGTAAAAATACTCCACTGGGACAGAAGTTCTAAATAAATTACTTACTATGGAAGAAACAGAAGAAGTAAAAGAGTCTCCCTCCACCTCTCCCCCCCAAAAAAAATCAAGTGTAGATTTTTTCACAGGTGGGAGTCTATTAAGCTCTTAAAGATCAAATCATTTCAATTCTTGTAAAGCTATTCCAAACCATAGAAGAAGGCAAAAAACAAACAAACAAACAAAAACAACCAACACAACCCAACTTCAAAATCTGTTTTATGAAGAGAGTAAAATAAGAAAACTTGACAGAGATTTCACCAAACAAAAAAACTGCAAAAAATCTGTTATGAATATAAATGTAAAAATTATAAACAAAATATTCACAATAGAATCCAAAAAACATATTAAAAAATAATACATTATGACAAAGTGGGATTTATGCCAAGAATCCAAGGGTGGTCCAACATTAGGAGAGCTATTATTATAATCCATCATATTAATAGAGCTAAGGAGAAAAATCATAAAATTATCTCTATAGGCTCAGAAAAACCATTTGATATTATTTAATAGTCATTCATGTTAAAAACACTGAACATAAAAGCAATTCACACATATATTTATGTATGTATTTGTGTGTGTGAGAGAGATCCTGAAACCCCAAAGTTAACATTTCATTTTTTATTTAATGGAAGAACATTAGAGGTTTTCCTGCTAAAGTCAGGAAGAAGGCAAGGACGCTCGCCCCTAGCACTGTTTTTTTAGCATTGTATTAGATATTTTAACAAATGCACTTAAATAAGAAAAAGTAATTAAAAACATAAAAAGTGAAATGAAAGAGAAAAGTATCTCCCTTTGCATATGACTTTAGTCTTGAAAATGCAAGAGAATCAGTGGAAAAACTACAGAGAATTTAGCAAAGTATCAGGTTATAATATCAACATTCAAAAATCAATAGTTAGAAGTTATAATTAGAAAGAAGATCTCTTTTATATTACATATTTTAAAACAGATATATACTTAATAAGAAATGGTAATATTTAAATGAGTATGAAAACGCAAGGCTTAAAAAGTAAATTTGAACAAATGGAAGGACATAGTTTTTTGGATAGAAGACTAAATATCATATGGATATCAAATCCTTTCTAATTTAATTTATAAAATTTATAAATGCTAATAAAAAATAGCCCTGAGGGAAGAAGGCATGTAAAGTGACTGCTTAATGGGTACGGGTTTCCTTTCGGGGTGATGACAAAGCTTTGGAATTAGACAGAGCTGGTGGTTGCACAGCATTGTGAATGTACAAAATGCCACTGAATTGTTCCCTTTAAAATGGTGTTTTAGTTTTTTAAGCTGCTGGAATGCAGTATACAAAAATGGAATAGCTTTCAAAAGGGGAATTTAATAAGTTACAAGTTTACAGTTCTAAGCCTAAGAAAATGTCCAAACTAAGGCATCCAGAGAAAGAAACCTTGATTCAAGAAAGACCAATGGGTCTGGAACACCTCTGTCAATTGGGAAGGCATGTGGCTGTCATCTACTCATCCCTTGCTCCTGGGCTCCATTGCTTTCAGCCTCTGTTCCTGTGGGGGTTCCTCACTTGGCTTCTTCAGGCATGGCTGGTTTTCATCTCTTGGCTTTCCATGGCTCTCTCCAGGTTTTGGCTTGCTTAACATCCCATGGGAAGGCACACGGCAACCTCTGCTAGGCTACAAGCAGCTCCAAACATCTGTGTCTCTGTTCTCCGAAGCAAATGTTCTATAAGCTCTGTCGTTGGCTCTGTCGTTTCTCAAAAAAGTTTCCTCTTTTAAACGACTCCAGTAAACTAATCAAGATCCACTTGGAACGGGTGGAGTCACATCTACATCTAATCGAAAGGCCACACCCACAACTGGGCAAGTCACATTTCTGTTGAGATAATCTAATAAAAAGTTTCCACTCTGCAATACTGAATCAGGATTAAAAGAATTGGCTGCCCACAAAATAGGATCAGGATGAAAACGTGGCTTTTCTGAGGTACATAATAGATTCAAACAGGCATAAATGGTTAATTTTATATAATGTGAATTTCACCTTAATAAAATTCAATTAATTAAAAAATGAGAATTTTCATAGCTCCCTCAATGTTCTGAAATGAAATAAGTAAATAAACGTGGTATAGCTTTGTGTGTACACTAGTCTGGCAAGGTGCTCAAAATGCCCTCTCTCCCATGGGAGAAATAAAAGATGGTGCTCTTTTCTTTAATCTGTAGCTGGATACATTAATTTATGTGGAAGGACAGACAAGCATGAGAACCCAGAACAACCCTGTGGATAAAAAACAGCAGTGGATGTTGGGCCTGGGATAGCCCTCTCCAATATCAGTAATCAAGCAAAGTGGTATTGTTATATGAAAAGATAGATCAGTGTAAAGGATTAAAAAAAACCCAGATATAAACCCAGTTGCATTTGTTAATATGCAATAAAGGTGGCATCTCAAATCAGTAGGAGGAAGATGGACTTTTTAATAAATGGTGTTGCATAGTCTCTCACCACACACACAGAGAGGTTACAAATGTATTAGAGGCTTACATGTAAAAAATGAAAGTTTACAAGCCACAAGACAACATGGGTGAGTTCCTCTATACCTGTGAGCAAACTTTCCTAACTATTACTCCAAATCCAAATGCCAAAGAGAATTGAAGAATGCACTTTACAACATAACAATAAAGTAATTCTTGAATGCCACCCCCCCGAAAAAAGGCATAAGCAAAATAAAAACATTGATGAAAAGCTGGGAAAAATTTGGAACTTTTTTATAAAAAAAAGTTTATTCTTAATGTATAAAAAATTCCTAAAAGAAGAGAAGAAAAAGACTAACTGTATAGAAAATGAGTGAAATATTAATAGAACGGTCAAAAAATTATACAAATGGCTCATGCTATAAAACGATGCTCAAATGTACTCATAATAAGGGGAATGCAAGTTAAAACTACGCTGATAACCTTTCTCATCTATGTGATCAGCAACAGTCCAAAGGTATGACAACACAATCCAGTGGTGAGGCTGTGAAGAAACAGGAATTCTCATACATTTCAGGTGAGAGCAACATGATACAACTCCTAGGAGGGGAAATGAGTTATATCTGGCAAAATTACATACATATTTACCCTTTGGCCTAGAAATCCCATTTCCAGGAATCTATTTCATGGAACACCAGCAAAAAATGCAGAAAGAAAGGAGGTATGCACAAGGATTGAATCCTATACTTATTTGTAATAGCAAAAAACCCCTGTAACCACCCATTTACCTGTACTAGGGTACTAGATGAATAAACCTTGGCACATCATACAGTGGAGTACCATGCAGATCTAAAAAAGAATGAGGAACTATCTACATAGTGGTATAGGATGAGCTCTAGGACATATCACATAAAGAAAGACAAGGTGGAGATAAGGGTTTATGACATGCTTCCATTCATCTAACAAAATTAGAGGGTGCAAATATACACACATTTTTGCTTTCATTTAAAAAAAATGGAATTTAACCAAAAACTTAAAAAAATGATCTATGTGGGGAGGAGAAGAATAGTATGGAGGGGATAGAAATTGAAACTAGTCTTCTGCCACTATACTTTGTCTTATAGATTTGATTCTGAAAGCATGTATATATCTTTATATAATTATAAAGATATTAAATTTTAAAATAGTTCCCTAAAACTGTGAAAATGAAATAAAATGAACTGTATATGGAGTTGGTGACATGATTGCACAGTGCAGAACTCTTTTAAGTGACTTTATAATGCAAGAATTTTATTGTATATTCCTGGTGAGATCTACTTAAAAGACAAGAATTAATGAAAGAAATGTTCTGTTTTTTGTTCAGTTAGCAGATCAGCAGTGTGAGTTTTGATATTGATGTTCTGAGGTTATTGTATGTGTACTGTGGGATAAAGCAAAGAAGCAAAGATGTGGTTCTGCTGAGAACTCAAGTTTTGGGCACGGCAGAAGAAGAAAAACAGATGTAAGATGGAGCAGCTTAAATAATACTTTTTAGTCATGAATTTGAATTGAAATATTAATACACATTCATGATGGTTTTATCCTAAGGAAAATAAAAATTATTCTCTAGCTTTGTGTTTCAATTTGGTAAAGCTGCCAGAATGCAATATACCAGAAGTGGATTGGCTTTTTATAAAGGAACTTACTAAGTTACAAGTTACAATTCTAAGACTTTGACAATGTCCAAATTAAGGCACCAACAAGAGGATACCTTCACTCAGGAAAGGCCAATTCCATTCAGGGTTTCTCTGTCACATGGGAAGGCACAGGATGATGTCTGCTGTCCTTCTCTCCCAGTTTCTGGTTTCAAATGCTTTCTCAGCTTCAGGCTTCAAATGGCTCTCTTAGCTTCTGGCATCTCCTGGGGCATTTCCTTCTTTCTGCATCTCCAAATGTGTGTGTCTGTTTTGGCTGTCTGTGTTGGCTCTGAGCTCTTTCTATGTTTCCTGTCTTTTATACTCTTCATAGAGAGCTCCAGTAAAAGAATTAAGACCAACCTTGAATTGGGTGGGACACATTTCCATGGAAACAATTTAATCAAAAGGTCCCACCCATAATAAATCTGCTCCCAAAAGACAGGATTAAAAGAGCATGGCTTTTCTGAGGTCCATAACAATTTCAAACCAGCACACTCTGTTTGCTTGGAAGTCCTAGGGACTTCAATGCCAGTGAGCATCCCAACACAGATTCTGGTTACAAGTGCTATTTTCCTTAAAAAGAAATGTGGGTTGCCCCCCCCCCCCAAAAAAAGGAATGTGGGTTCTTTGACATCAGAATTTTTTAAAAATCCCCAAGACTATTCAGAGAAATGGCTCATTCCAGATCTGAGTATAAGATGAGCCAGGACCATCTTGTCATACCAGAAAACAAATAAATTATCAAAGAGTACTAATGGGGTCAGAAGCACTGACCAATGACAGGATAACTTGAGAATCAATAAGAATAATTGCAATGGTTAGACATGCTTTAAACATGTGTAAGTCCATGAGTTCTTGATGATACTAAAACCAAAATCTAGAACAAAATCAAAACAACGCTTTTTGGCCAAGTTTGGAGGACAGCAGATATCCAAATCATTATTTTGAAAAATGATAAACCAAGGGAACAAAGAAACAGACATTTTCTTAATTATCTGATACAAACTATATTTCAAAGAAACGAGATACTGATGATGGTAAATTTCTCCCTATAGAAGTATTTCAGCTAATAAATGAAGATGGAACAATAGAATACCATTTTGTAATCCCTAATGAAATGATCATGCTACGCAGTGATCACCAATATTTGTTAACATCACAAAAATAGAGACAAACGAAATGTGCTTCTGAGAGAGGTACATGCATGTGCCACTTTGAAAATATCATGTACCCCCCAAAAGCCATGTTTTAAGCCTGATTCAATCTTGGGGGTGGGGGAGCAGCTGTTTCTTTTAATTCTGATTCAATATTGTAGGATGGAAACTTTTAATGAGATTATCTCCAGGAAGATGGGCATGCTCAACTGTGGGTGTGATCTTTTGATTAAGATGGAAATGTGACTCCACCCATTCCAGGTGGGTCTTGATTAGTTTACTGGAGTCCTTTAAAAGAGGACATATTTTGGAGAAATGTCAGAGCCAACAGAGATGGTTGGAGAACAGTTGCTTCAGAGAACAGATACACGGATGTTTAGAGAAGCTTGGAGCCCAGCAGACATTGTTGTGTGCTTTCCCATGAGATGTTAAACAAGCCAAAATCTGGAGAGAACCAAGGGAAGCCAACAGATGAAAGCCAGCCCTAGAGAGGCAAAGTGAGGAAGTCCTATAGGAGCAGAAGCTGAAAGCAATGGAGCAAGGGACCAGCAGATGGCAGCCACATGCCTTCCCAGCTGAAAGAGAGTCCCAGACCCACTGGTCTTTCTTGAAGACTCTATGACAGGTCTCTTTTCCTGGATGCTTTAGTTTGGACATTTTCATAGGCTTAGAACGATAAATTTGTAACTTACTAAATTCCCCTATTAAAAGCCATTCCAGGGGTGTGAGGCTGGTTCAGTGGTAGAATTTTTGCCTGCCAAGCAGGAGACCTGGATTTGATTCCCAGCCCATGCAGTTCCCCAAACAAAACAATTCAACAAATGATGCTGCAGTAAAATACTCACCTGGAAAAAGAATGACGTGTGACCCCACCATACAGCATGCAAAAAAAAAGCCATTCTATTTCTGGTATATTGCATTCCAGCAGCTTAACAAACTAGTATGATGCACATCAACATCTGTTATATAGTCTTGACAATTGAACCTGACTAAGTCTTTCAATCTAACAACCAATTCACAGCAAATAATAGTGGCAAAAAGGAACATATTAAATGGGGGTGCAATTAGCAAATTCTAGACCATGGAAAACTCCATAGGACAAATGACCTGGCTGTTTCAACAAATAAATTGCAAATCAGAAAAGAAAAGATAGAAGGAGATGGAATATATATACTTAGGGTCATAAGGGATATACCAACCAAATGCAATGTATGGCCTTTTTTTTTTAAGTTCTGAATTTAATAAAGAAACTGTTTTAAAACAAAAGTTGATAGTCAGGTTTGACTGTGGCAAGTGTCCACAACCCCAGGACTTTTACGTACCAGGGATTTATTTTTTAACAAAACAATGATTGGTTGCCCAAATTTGCATAGTTAATAGGTTTGTTTGTATGAATTTCATGGGGGCTTTAAAAAATCTTCTGATTTATTTTTTCTGGAGAGGAAACAGGCATAGGCATTAAAACAAACCTCCCCAGGTCATTTTACTGAGCAGCCAGGTTTGAAACCCACTGTAATACATGGAGATCTGGAACTTCCACAGAGCTTCCAGGTTTTTAAGTTCACCCTTTCTAACTTTCCACTGTCTCCTTGGTTTGCTACCATGAAGGGCCAGTGAATATTCTGCTTCACCCAACATTAGACACACGGGAGAGGAGAAAGATTGCATTTTATTTCAAAGAATCAATACATATATTTTAGACAATCTTTATATTTGATTTAGAGATATCTGTATCAAGATAGCCTTTCTCATAATAAAAACTTGATAAATTGATTCTGTCAAAAGAACACTTCTCTAATCTGCTGTCATCACTGTCAAGCTTTAAATCCTCAGTACCTTAGGATACAAATTAAATGTCAAATGAGATTAATTTGGCAAGTGAAACATGAATTGTATGACTTTCCTTTTTGGAGCAGGCCTGACAGCTTTCTGCATGTCAGAAAGATCAGTTCTGTTAAATGGCACCTGGTAAAATGAGGTGTATGTGCCAGAAACGGTTCCATATCATATTGCTCTCAGCAGTGCCATCATCTGGAAAAAACCAACCAACCAAACAAAAAAATTTCATTTTTAGGAGAGTTTAGCTTTCTATTTCAGAATATGTTGGGATTTAATAGGCATATTCAAATGATATTGCATGTGTAGTAAGTAATCTGATGTAGGTGTTATACATACTTTTTAAAGAAAATTGTATTGCAGTAATATAGATAAAGCATAAAATTTACCATTTCA
Organism: Myrmecophaga tridactyla; assembly: GCA_004026745.1. NCBI lineage: Eukaryota > Metazoa > Chordata > Mammalia > Pilosa > Myrmecophagidae > Myrmecophaga > Myrmecophaga tridactyla. Next base: position 25,753 of record PVIY010035566.1, read on the forward strand.
ACCACTTTTTAAATCAATCACTTTCACAGTGTTGTGCTACCATCCCTCCATCCATCATCAAAACTTTTCTATGTATATCTTGCATTATCCCACAAGTTCATTGAGGTATTACCATGAGCCAGGCACTGTGCTAAGCCCTGAAGACATATTGATGAACATTTCTCCATAAAACTGAGTGTCTTGAAAATTGCATGCTAAGGGCAATGGTGAGGAAGTAGAGGGCACAACAAGAATACAGCAAGGGCATGTAATTTGGAACTGGGAGATGGTAGGAAAGGTTTCCTGAAGGCTGCGGTATCTAAGCTGAAGCTGGAAGGACGAAAAAGAGTTGGTTGGGTGAGAGGTGAGATGGAGTGGTGTTGGTAGAGTGTTCTGCATAGTGGAGATTGCAAGTTCAAAGGCCCTAAGGTAGAAGAGAATAAGGTTCTCTGCA
>PVIY010035567.1:0-26171 GCA_004026745.1 Myrmecophaga tridactyla
CCAGCATGGCAGGCGAGAACTCTGCCTGCTGAGCCATCGTGGTCTCGTTTCACTTTATAATATATGAGTTTCTTTTATATACTCAGGTTGATATGCCTGCTTGTGGTTCTTGCTTTTAATTTGAAAAGCAATATGTGTTCAAAAATAGTTGATGCATCAGAGAACTGTAATAAAGGCTCACATACCAAGGCATCATATTTTCTGAAAATAAACATGGAAATCTCATGTTCATGTTTTCCTTACTTTGTGTTGTGTATAATGGTTGCTTCAGCTGAGAGAGGCTTCAAATGAATCAGGGAGAATGGATTCTGATACTGATAACATGGAGTATCTGTCCAAGTTAGTCAGATCTACAAAATAACTTCACAGCGACACCTAGATTAGCATTTGATTGAATAACTGGATACTTTAGCCTAGCCAAGTTGACACATAAATTTGATTATGACACATGGCATAGTTAAAAAATAAAAAACAAACAAACAAATCTCTCACTAAACTTCATCAATTGGTTAAGACAAAAGTAATATAGCTTGCTACGTTTCCAGGTTTGGCTGCCTGGCTGTAAAATCCATCTAGAATGCTGCAGAGAACCAAGAACTAAACAGATCAGTCCCAGAGTGGCCAAAATAGATATGGTACAAAATTAAAGACTATTGGTGGAACAGGCCTTTGAGTCTTAGCCCAGAGTATACTTACCATTATTCTACATACAATTGAATAAGCTCCCTGGTTTTTCAACTCCAGATCTGATTACAAGTATTAAGTCAGAATACAAGAAGCCATATTGACAAGAGAAGGAAGTGTTCTAATAGCAAGAGCCTGATAACAAGAGTAAAACTGTACAATGTAAAAAGAATACCATAGCACAGAAGCACAGCGACTGCCATGGTCAATACCCATTAAAGGTGTCCTTGTGTTAGAGCACATTTAAATGACAACGGAAATAAATTATGTTCAGTATATTATGTTTGAGAAGGTAGGGGACTGTATCCTATATTTAAGAATGCTTTCCATCTAAAGTTGATAGAATAAAAATTAGAAAAATATTTTTGTTATACTTAGACTTCTTTAATGCAAAAAATGATATGTATTAAAAATTAAGCACAATTGTATACTTATAAGCATCTTTAGATTCTTATAGCTAATGCAGAAACAATAAAAATGCTAAATAGTTAGAAAATACATAAGCTTCTATTTAGGTAGAAGTTTTCTCTCTGTAGTCCCTTCACCGGAGTCATCTTTATCATCATCATCATCCTCTTCTTTATTATTATTGTTGTTGTTGCTGCTGCTGTTATTATTTTCCTATTCAACACTGTTGCATTCCTTCCCGTGGCTTCTCTCTGAGACCCTTTAGGCTGTTCTTTATCATCCAGCAGTCCTAGGGACATCTTTGCCAGCTAGTACTGGTGAGGCAGTAACCCATGTTGTGACCTAATACGGGAAGAAAAAATACCATCTGGAAGTTAGAGGAACCACAAATGGGAACCAGCCATGGGTATCATGATCAATCTAAAATAATATTTATAAACTTTTTGCTGATAATGAAACCCTTGATTGTATTGTTATGTATTCTCAGTACTTTAAATGTTATAAACAGGAAAGCCCTTAAATGAGGTTAAAAGTTTCTGACACTGGCTTATGTATTAGTTTATTCTCTACTGATAAGGATAGGGGACTCTGAAAATTTTCTTAGAACCTTTGACGAAAATCCTAATTTAAAATTTTCCATCTGAAAAATTCTGAAGACATCTGGAAAAAGGCAAAACAACTCAAAAACCTCACTTGTTAGCTGCCAAATTTAGGTAAATATTTTTAAGCCTTTGTTTAGCAGATTTATATTCTGGCATTTCTCAGTCATCTCTCTTTTGGTCTGGACTTGTAAGATAATGTAACAGTAGAAAAAGAAATGCAAGCCACACTGCTATCTAGCAGCAGAAGATTTGAACAGATCATATGCCAGCTCACAACCAGCAATACTTTTGGCTAGCAGCTATGGATTAGACAACTATAAAATAGAAATAGTGCCTGGGCTAATTTTCTTAATCAGCAACCTTAAACTTTAAGGAGTTTTGGATTTGTAATTGTGGCATAGTCAAGTGAAACAATCAATTGTTTATTTGGGCCCAGAAGAAGACATCAATGAATGAAACAAATATGTGAATTATTAAACATTTTAAACTAGCATTATTAAAAATTGAAAAATCACAGTAACACCTATGCTCCTTGATTGTGTGTGTGTGCAGTATATCTATCTATATCTATATCTATCTATCTATCTATCTATCTATCTATCTATCTATCTATCTAATCTATCTATAGTTTCCACTTTCCTTGGAATAGTCAGGTTGATCTTACTTAGAGCAGCTAATGCCATGCTCTTCCTCTTCTTTTGAGGGCTTACTAAAATTTCTAGTCTAAAAAGGATTTCTGAGGATTCAACAGAAGTTTTTCTATTTTACCCCTTAAAATTAATGTCTGAGATCGACAAGGAGCTTCGGGCATACTTGGAAACAGCCTGTTGTTGCTTTCCAATGATCTTCTCCTCCCAAGCTGTCTCTAGTTCAGAAAGGGATTCTCTGCCAGCTCAGTAGCAATGCAAGAATTGCATTAGGGAGTTAGGTTTGCTCTGTTGAGGTGTGAAGCAGGGTCAGGTGCTCTCCACACCTAGCAGAGCTGAGAGATAAAGATGGCTGGTCTTTATAGGTTATTTGTTACTTGTTGAGATTTGGAACAAAGGCCAGGAGAAAGAAGCACCACCTGTCATCACCAGATTAGCATCACCTGAGGGGCCCATATACCCCAAACCGAACTCTTCTTCTCTCTGTACCAATTCCAAACTTGATACTCCACTTATATTGTCTGACTAGGATAATGGTACCTCTATTCAACTGTTTATTCAAAATAGTAATTTTGAAATCAAATTTTTTAACTCCTTCCTATTCCTTAAGCTCCCCACCCCCATCCAGTTTGTTTGTTTTTTTTTTTTTTTTAAATCAAGATTTGTTGAATCTATCACCAGAATTTAACCCTTAGTTCTATCTTCTCTGTCCCCAGGGCCATCTTCTTTACTTCAGGCTTGCATGGTTTCTTGCCTAGCCTGTTTCAAGATGCTCTTAACTTATCTCCCTGTTCTTCTGCAGTGTTCTTTTTTTCCTGGTGATTTCTTCCTAATCTCCAAGTTTTAGTTAAAATGTGTTTCTGCAAACATTTCCCTGTATTCCTAAGTTAGGTTAATATTACCTTCCATGGCCTAATCCTGTAGTACTCAATCATCCTGTGATCTAATGTTTATGCCTCTGCTGTCCAAATAGTCTTGGCAATCCTTGGGGAGGTGATTGCATCTTATATATTTTTAAATTCCTGGCACACAATAACTGTCCAGCATCTTTTTCTTAAGTAGAAAGGAGAAACTGGTGAAAACTAAAGTTAGGGGCATGTATTGATAAAGGAGAAATTTTAGCAAAGCTTCAGTAATCCTTTTTGAACTAATATTTATATACACCATTGAGGAGTATGAGGGCAAAATAAAGGTTTTTCAGGTATTTTCTTAGTCATTTAAAAAATCTTAAGCAAGGGTAATTTTGTACGTGTTTTAGGATTCATTAGTAGTAGCAAATACAGTAACTCTACACTTGATTCAAAAATACATATTTTATCTCTTATCATACCAGATAAGTGTTCTCTTCAACTTGGTTCTGTCAGTGTTCTGTTCAGTAGTTAGTGGAAATGGACAAGCTGAATGTTGTTCAAATATTAATTCTTAAATTTTGGTGACTGAAGCTAATTTGAGCGCCAGGGATCAAATGACGCATAGTACAATTTTCAGTCATAACAAATGAAATGATTCAGGTTTAAAAAAACAAAACAAAACCCTGATATATGAAACTTACTAAAATAGTTTATCTCATAATAGATGGTTAGAGATGATGATCAGAAGGCAGTATCACATTTAAATATACTAAAATTTTGTCAACATGCACATTTGACGTGTGAAATATAATCATGTACATGAAGTTATTAATGTAATCGTTATTGTCTTACTTGATGGGAGTGTGCTATACCTGAAGAGTATTGAGGCAACCAAATAAAAATGAGCACATTGCTTTAGCTACTGTTGAGGGAAGAAATCAGAAGTTGATCTGGTTTTTCTTTCATATTTCAAAAGTATTTTCTAAATGACTGTATTTCTAAATTAAGAAAAATTTTGTGCCACAGATCCTGTCTGTGCCGATAGTCAAGTAAATGTTGATGCCTGATGGGAGCAAATGAGAGACCAGATGTGGTTTTCAAGTGTCTGACAGTGACTATATATACATATATGTAACAAATAACAGCAAATCCAGTGCTTGATCTGTGAAGGTTGAATTGACTTTTTTGTTTGTTTGCTGTATAGCGGGGTCACATCTCATTCTTTTTCCATGTGAGTATCCCGTTATTGCAGCACCATTTGTTGAATTTGTTTGTTTGTTTTTGTTTTGTTTGTTTGCTTGCTTGTTTTGGGAATGGGCCGTGAATCAAACCTGGATCACCCACATGGCAGGCGACAATTCTACCACTGAACTACCCTAGCACCCCCTAAATTGACTTTTCAGCTGGTAGCTGACTGGTGGCATGCTTCAAATAATTCCCTTTACCAATAAGTGAGAAATTTCAAAACTGATAAGCATGGTAGAGCTCCATTCTACCTAGTAAAGAAAGGCTGGGAAATGTAACACTGAAGAATCATAAGACCCATATCCACCTGTTCAATGAATAAGTGACATTTGGCACTGGTATGCTCAACATTCAAAGCAACTCTAATTGTCCATTCAGAAACTGAAGGACAGTTATGGGTCATAATTTTAAGTCTGCAATAGAACATTTCTGCTCTTTGACACTGGTTAACTTTGCTCAGTTGCTGACAGCAGAAACTATGATTGACGCATGTATTGAGAGAGCTGGGTAATCTGTCCATCTTTCTAGCCAAACCATGGCTCTTGAATAGTTTAAAAGCAAAACGCCTGAAGGGTAAAGATGACAGATGTCTCAGACTACAATTTATATTGTGCCTATCCACAGGCTGTTATCCTTCAGTATTGCTGCCTTCCTTTTAATATGTCTGCCCGGTATTCCTAAACTATAAACACCAGTGGAACAGGAGATTTTGCTTAACACCTGACTCAATATAGAATATGTTAATAAAATTGTATCAGCTTTCAATTGGTGTTCACTATTATAAAAAAATTGTATATTTGATCTTGAAAAAATATGGGAACAGCCTATTATAATAATAGAAAGAGTGGAGAGCCTTATTCCCTGGAACCCCCATATTAAAGAATTTCCCTTCATATTAAGGAATAAATAGCACATCACATGCTTGTTGAAAGAGACTTTTTAAAACGTTGTGTTGACACAGTGTTGCTCTGATACACAAGGTTAATAAAATAACATGTAGTTTCTTGTTAAAAATAACGCTGCTTTCTTTATTCAATCCTTTAATACTGAAGCATAAAGAAAAGAAACAACAGTTGCTGGCTGAAATTATGCCCTAGAAATACTTTTACATTCAGATAATTTTTATTAACCAAATTTATAGAGACGCAATTTAAAGTAATTAAGCACTTTAACTCTGACAGGTTGATGTGTTTAATGACAGTTGTGTCACTTTGTATGCCAAGAAACTAATTTGACAGACCATATTTCTTTCTAGAAGACCCTCCTTTGTCTCTTTATATCAACCTTTAGTGGTCAGCCGTCTTCTCATTCCTAGGTGTTTTTCGTTTAGGAATGATAAGACTAACCTTATTTCATTCATAATATGGGCATGTGTTGCTATGTGCCTGAATCATTTCCATCCCAGTTATTTTTTATATCATCTAAGTCATAGCGAGGGAATTGCTTTTTTGGGCTAAATCATTGTTTCCCGCATATACTGTTTTGTTTCTGGCATTGACAAGCTGCATGTTGTGAAGTAGAGTCATTATGTTCCATGATGTTGACTTTGAAAATGTATGGCAGTATCCTCAAATGCTCCTAACTTACAGCTCGAAGGCATTTGTGAAACTATACATTATGTATTCATTGTTCCTCATTCTGACCTATTTGCATTTTTCTGACTTTACCTACTTCCAGAGGCAGAAATTCCTTATGTCCACTATCTATATAGCACAACTACTTCTCTGGGGATACACTATTTGGAATTGGGCAGATCTGTCATGATTTCGTACCTCAACTTCGTGATCATATTCTTTCTGAGATTTCTAAACATTTTGTTTTGGTTATTGGGGTGGCTACCTTTGTCCTTCTGAGTAATTATAGTTATTTGTTTTTGAGATTTTCTCTCTCTCTCTCTCTTTTTTTTGGGTATTTTTCCTAAGATAAGGCAACCATACAATTCCAGGCAAAAACTCAACTTATTTGGTATAAGAATTAGGTTATTCTTTTCATTTTATTTCTAGTACTCTGCTAGTAGTGTCCAACATTATATATGTATGTCAGTTCTAAGTCACTCTGGCAGAAATAAAGCTCATTAAAATAGAATTCTTCAAGGAGTGGTGATCACTGTGTTTGCTTTCTCTGCATACAAAATCTTGAGGGGATCTTTAATTTTAGTCTTTATGAATAAAACAAATGACCAACCTCCAGTTGTAAAGTGAAATTTATACAGTTTATTTTTCATAAATATGTAAAGCAAATACATTTTGATAGAAAAAATAGAACAAGTTATACTTACAATAATATTCAGATAATACAAGAAGACCCATGGAAGACAATAATAACCTGAAATCATTTTGGTGATAATAGTTATAGTATTTCAGTAAGTGGGCTTACATTGTTCTTGCTGTTTTGAGCCTGGCTTTTTTCACCACTTTCTTTCATTATATTACTGTAACATAACTGTAATGCTCTATTAATGGATATTTAGGTTGTTTACCAGTGTATGTAATTATAGAGTGCAGTGTTGGATATGCAAATATATACATCTCTATACATTTGAGTAATCTGTTTTTATCCCAGGATGAGTCCCCAGAACTGGGCTAGTGTGGTCAAAGAGAATATACTTACTAACTATAAAAAATATTGCCAGATTGCCATAAGGGAAAATTGTCTCTATTTACAATCCCACTGAGATTTCATGACAGTGCCTTATTTTCTCTCACCTGCTAACATTGCATGTTTTCAATTTCAAATTTTTTGACAAGATGAAAGGTAAACCATGATATTCTATTATTTTAATTTGCCTTTCTCTGTTACTGAGGTTTTCAACATCTTATATATGTACTGGCCACATGTACTGATTTTAGTCATCTTTCTTTTTGGGGTATTGGTCTTTTTTCTTATTGGTTCATAAAAGGTCTATCTCTCTATATCTTTATAAATATTAGAAATATTCTTTGTCATATATTGCAATATTTACAGTTTTCATTTATCAGATTTATTCTGTCTTTTCTTTTTTGGCTATCATAAAATGTTAAATTGCTGTTGTTCAAATGTATTAGTGTTTTTCTTTATGCTTTCCAATTTGGAGTTATACCTAGAAGGGTTGTCTCCCCTATGTTTTTGGGTTTATTTCCAAGGATTTTCATTGGTTTTCCTCCGTATCCTAATCTCCTTTATTACCCTCTAGGATATTTTTTGTTACAAGGTATGAAGTTAGCAATCCAATTTCAGTTTTCTGTCCAATATATTAGACTTACTCCAACTCCATTAATGAGATATTTCATTTTTTCTCAATGGTTTTAAAATCATCTTCATGATTTACTTGAATATGTTTTTTTATTTTTTTCTTTACTTGAATATGTTTTTATCCCTTTCTACTGACCTACTTTTATATGCTAGTGAAATATTGCTTTATGCTTGCCTAATATTATACTTTTCTATTACTCTTTTCTCCAAATAGTTCTAAGTATTCTCACATTTCATTTTGTAGATATGTATTAGAATCATTACACTATGTGCCTATATACCAAGAAAAGAACCAGAGTCTGGCATCAGTTACCTGAACCTCATGCAAGCTAAAGGTGGAGGGGTAGGAGTGGACAGCAAAAAATTTCAGAAGTTTGTAGAGAAAGCATATTCAGGGAATTTAGTGGGTTCTAATATCACTTCCCGCATCCTCTTCCCTAAGGAATTAATGTCAGCTCTTATCCAGTGTGACCATGGGAAGAGTCTGTTAAGATGAAAACTGTCCCGAACACCCTAGATTATTTTGTCCTACCCCATTTGGGCAAGATGTTTGCTACTTACCTTAAAGCTCCCATGACTAATTGCAAATAGCTTAAAGTCTTTGCTCACACATTATTTAAAGTACAATTGTTAAGTAATGAGTCAATGTTTTTCAAATATTAAAAATGAAAATACTATTTCTCTCCCTCTAAAATGATTTTTAAAGTAGTTGGTCTTCCATACATGTAATGGTTTAGGGAGTGATCAGTACCTATGATGATATATGGGCAGTTAAATCAACAACTCTATCTGAAGTTACAACACTTGTTCAGAAGCAGTGAGTGGTATTATCTTCCAAAGTTTCTATGGTACAATTTTGAATGAATTTAAAGATACTCCATTTCTACCTATTATCCTGCTATCCAAAGATAAGTATTCTTCTAAGCTAGATCCCTGCCTTCTCTCCCCTTTATAAAATCTTTAATCACTCCCCCATTTTCTTTGCATTCCCTCTCCCCACCTGCCACCCTGCCCCCAGCCCTAGCTAAATATCACTCACAGAGAATGAGAACTCAGTGACTATTTTTGAATCTAAAATAAACACACAGTCATGGCCCACCTCTGCCCACTGCAGTGATTACTGATTGTTTCATGGATGGGCCAAAGAGTCTCTGATTGTCAAGACATTGTTAGACTAACAGTCTCAGAGACAGACTTCATTAGAAAACCAAGATCAGAAAGGTGGGAATGAGTGACAAAAAAAAAACTTTAGAACTTTGTAAAGAAAACCAGATGGACTTTTCAAAGAACTGTAACTTGCAGAAAGGATGTACAACATACAGAAAGTCTAGGTCAACTTAGAAATAAACTAAGTCATTTATACCAGTGTGGGCTGATAAAAGGACCAGAACCTGTGCGGTGGCCCCATATAAGTAACATACATGGGCTGCATGGAGCTGATGCTTTGGTATCTATTTTATCATTTACATTTTACTTAAGAAAAAAAGTTCATTTTTTTGACTAGACTTAGACTCCATATATAGTTTAGTACACAAAGGAAGACGAGTTTTGGCTATTCCCATAGGTAATAGGTGATTTAAAAACTGTGGTGAATTGATATATAAAGAATATTGCTAAGAATAATGTTTAAATCCTGGTAAAATATTATGACAATAATAACACACTGAAATATCCACTCAAAGGCACTACATGTATTATACAGTCGCTCTCATCCAACGCATATTTGTGAATCTTTTTGTTTAGACGTTCTTCTCTGATTACATTAAAATTCATTGTTCTCTGAAGTGCCCATTTCCATTTGGTTCTATTATTAATGTGTTTAGAATGAACTGTGCCATCAAATTTACACCTCACTACAGTTATATGAGAAAGCCTACTTTTTAATATGTGCTATACATCCGTTTTCTTCAGCCTATGTATTTTCTTGAATGCCACTTATAGCTGATGCAACTGTAATTCTAAAACAAAATGTTAGAAATATATTCAGCCTTTTTAAATTGTTACTTTAGTGTAGTAAAACCCTTGTCTAGATTATTCTTAATTTTTAAAATTGCTTTATACAATTTCTTTGTGTGAATAACCAATAAGTTATATATCTGTTCTTTGTTGATGGGCATTTGAGGGTAGTTACAAGTAGTGCTGCTGTGAACATTCTTGTACATGTCTTTCAGTGAACGTGTGAATGCTTTCTGTTGGGTCTATACACAGGATTGGACTATTTGGGTCAGAGGATATGCATCTATTGAACTGTAGATATTGCCAAGCAGTTTTCCGCAGTGGTTGTATGAACTTACACACCTGCCAGTAGCATATCAGAGTTTCGGTTGTTTCACATCTTTGTTAATACTTGGTTTTATATGTCCTTTCTTGATCTCAGTCATTCTGGTGAGTGTAGTAATATCACATGGTTTTGATTTGCATTTCCTTGATAACTAATGAAGTTAAGCACTATTTCTTATGTTTATTGGTTAATTGAATCTCTGTGTGTGTGTAGTGGTCATCTTTGCCTTTTTAAAAAGTATTGTGTTGTCTGCCTTTTTCTTATTAATTTATAGGAATTTAAAAATATATTTTGATATGAGCCCTTTGTTGGTTGGAAACATATATTGCCAACATCTTCTTCCATCCTGTGGGCTGCCTTTTCTTCTTACTGAGCAGAAGTTCTAATCTTAATATAATCCAATTAGTCAATTTTCAAAATAGTCCTTTTTGTTATGTCTTTAAGAAAATATTTGCCTACTCCAAGTTCGTGAACAAGTTCTGCTTTTTCTAAAAATTTTTTTTTACCCTTACCATTTAGTTCTACAGTCTTTCTGAATTTATTTTTGTATATAGTGTGAAATAGTGGTTATCTCAGTTTCCTGGGCTGCTCAAGCAAATACCAGTGTAGGATACAGCTTAAACAATGGAAATTTATTGGCTTATGTTTTTAAGGCTAAAAGAAAAGTCCAAATCAAGGCATCATCAAGATGAAACTTTCTCTCTGAAGACTGAGGCATTCTTGGGCTGGCTGCCTGTCCTGGGGCCTTTAACTTGTCATATGGTGTTTTAGTTTAATAATACTGCTGGAATGCAATACACCAGAAGTGAACTGGCTTTTATAAAAGGGATTTATTTAGTAATAAATATACAGTTCTTTGGAAGAAAGGCAAATGGCTTTCCTCTTAGTTCCTCTGTCTCATGGGGAGGCACATGGCAACATTTACTGGCCTTCCCTCCCAGCTTTTGGGTTCAAACAGTTTTCCTTGTGGAGATTCCTTTCTGCAACTCCAAAAGTCTGGGTCTGAGTTGTCTCTGGGCTCTGACCTGCATTGTGTTGTGCTGGGCTATGGTGAGCTCTGCTGGGCTGTACTTATTCTTAGTTTTTAATTTACAATTATTCTTATCATTGTTTGATTCAATCAAATGGTATTCAAGAAGTTGTTATTTTTGTTAGATAGTATCATTTTATTGTCTGATTCCAGTGGTTTTGTAATAGTACCAAGGTAGACAACCAAACAATCCCAAAGCATTATTAAATGTTGCTAACATATAAAATTAAAAATTTCAGTTTTTTGAATAATATTAGAAGCCATTCTCATAATCCTAGTACTGCATCTCTTCCCTTCTTTATTCTCTTTGCTCTCATTTGATCTTTACTTTCAACTTCTGTACCCAACATCTCATTAGCTTGCAACTTAAGGAGCCTTCTGACAGCATGAGACTGAAGAAGAAGAGAGGTCTTGATAATATTTTCACAGGGAATGCTTTATAAGATTTTTTTTTAATCGAATCATATAATCTCAGAGTTTGAAAACATCACAAAAGTCAGAGTTGATCCAATTCATGTCTTTGCTGAATTTATGAATTTCTTCTGTTTAGAGTTCCAGTTAAACACTGTTATCCAAATTTCAGAAAACATACTAACGTTTGAGGAAATCTTGATTTCAAATACTAATACATTTTTTATATTGACTCGATAAGAGAACTCAGCCATGGATATTGTGACAATACTTTTAGCTTGAATAAGTTGCAGTATGACTTTTACCAAAGGAATGGCTTTAAACAGATGTGTATAGAACCCTGTTATGAAAGAAAATCCACTGAAGGGATAAAAATTACCATTATTTGTTTAAGGCTCTCTTTGCCAAAATTAAGGGGAAGAAAGAATCAATGGGTTTGATACTTGCAGAACACAAAATAGATGTTGCTAACTCATTTGTCGACCAATGAGTCTTCTTGGGAGTTCATGAGAAAAAAAAAAAAAGATCCTGCAAATGCTGAAAGTATTCCTTTCAAATGCTGGAAGTATATCAAAGATGCTGTGTATAGGGTTTTCAACTAATAGAAGTTATATTTCGCTATTTCATTCACCCTTAGTTCTCCTTTTCTCTGTTTTTTAAATTAGAAGCTAAGCACTTTCTTTCATGAGACATTCTCTTTATGCTATTGAGGTACTGAGTTCTTAAAAGGTAAGGTTCTTCCATCTTTATTTTTTTGTTATTCCCAAAGTACGGTTCTACCACTAAGGAGAAGAGCTCCTTTTTACATTTTGAAAAACATTGCATTTAAATATTCTATGCCTTTTAAAGGACATGAACATATGATTTTTTTCTGATTACTTAATTTTTAACTAATCAGGTGGATTTTTTCAAATAAGTTTTCAGCTATACTTTTTTTTTTTTTTTTTAGAAAATAAATCTAAATAACTTCTATAGTATAAATACATACATTGGAAATCATCCATAATGTACTTAGGTGCATTTTGGAATAGAATCTCTCAGACTTAGATTCTTGCCCCAGATTGGGTTTAGACATGATCCTCCGAAGAGGATAATGACAAAGTATAATTTAACACAAGCTTATCCCAATGCCCATATCAAGGATATTGCCACAACTGTGAGACAAGAGTCAGAACTTGAAGTGTAGGTATGTTTCAAGAATGGAGCCCTGCATTGGACTATTCTTTGCCTCTCATTATGCATTAACCACATATCTGGGATCAAGTTAGATTTTACCAAAAGGGTTGGTGACCTTGTCCTGAAATTTTCTCAGGTATGCTAATTTACCCCTGATTCTGGCAGGAAGTGAGTGGAGGGAGGCACAGGTGGGTGAGGCTGGGGAGGTCACATACTATAATAATAAAGTATTGAATTAGAAGAAAACTGTTTTAGTTTTATCTGTATCATTTACTGTGTGATCATAAATAGATCTCTTAGTTACCATGATTTTAGATTTTTGTTGTTACTGTTGTTTGTAATGGTTTTTAATAATAAATAGTGATATTAATACTTGTCCAGCCTGGTACACAGGGTTGTTTTGAGTAATTTGATTCTTAAAACATCATCCACAATGCAAGTGTTGTTATTTCCAATTTACCAAGACCCATCTTTTCTACATTCTTACCTATAGTATTGTCGTCTATTACATTGAGAATATATTTCAGGGCACACTTCATTTGAATAGCAAGTGGGATGACCTTTTGAGTCTTCCAGCTACTTCATACGAGTGTGTAAGCATAAGATATTACCTAGAACCAGAATAAAGTTAAACTTAATAATAGTCCATGCGCTGTAAACTACTTCCTTCCCAGAACTCTGTAGGTTTCAAGTGAAAAGTAACTATACAAGATTTCAGAGACAATGCTTTATTTATAAAATCCCTAGAGTTTTGAGGAATTCAAGAGAAGAAATGCAAACATTCATTTATAGCAAATATTTGCTCATTTGGTATTTGAAAATAACTGCACTTGACAATTTTGAAAAAGAACAATGAATAATTTTAAGAAATTTTATTGAGTAATATTGGTAAGGATAAAATTTGACAGGGATACAAAAATCACTATGCTATGCTCCTTGCCCTCAGGTAGCTCATTATTCCATTGAGAGAAATAAATAAGCAATGAAGTTGGATGAAATAAATGCTGTGCTAAAAGTACAAGTAAGCTGCAGGTGGAATATACATTAAGATGCAAAATTAAATTTAGGTCCAGGGAATTGGCCAAGACTTTGTGAAGAGGCCTGCATGTAGGCTGAACTTTTAAAGATGAGTTGGATTTTCACAGAGAAAGCAAAGATGGGGCTTTAGACTAAAGGAACTGCACAGGCATGATAGTGTTAAAGTTCATGGCTCAGAGTGGGAGGCATGGAATATGCAGTGGGGTATAAAGCTAAGAAGGAGAGTTAACCAGATGAACACTGAATGCCATTGTAAATTATTTAGATTTGACTCTGCAAATGATTATTCAGTAGTTCATTTGGAAGATAGGTCGAAAAGCTGAGCGTTCCCATCTTGTGCTACCTTAGATAGCTGAGACACTACAGATCCAAATCCAAACTCATCCTTTCCAACCTTTAATCTGCCTATGTCTGTCATGATAACACTGACACTCAGTTACCCAATCCAGAAATCTGGGAGTTATCCTGAAATTTCCTCTTCACCTACCAGAAATCATTTTGTTTTTGCCACCTAGTTCCAAAATACCTCTGAAATCTGCTCTCAGTTATACACCCCTGAGCAAGTTATGTCCATGCCCATCAGGTCTGATGTCCACCCTTCTTTGGTCTTCAGAGGTTGATGCCTTCCTTGGCTGCATTATCTGGGCTTCCTTGCTGATGGTCTTTTTGGAAGGCAGAGGATTGTCCAATGGGCGGCATCAGCAGAAGACTGGAAGACAGAAGGGAGAAAAGTTTGTCTTTTTCCTTGTCCACTCCCTGCTTAACTGCCAGTATTCTGTCTACCTTGATGATTCCTTTAACTCTCCCCCCAGTTCTGTAAATAGTCCATTCATCCATTCATAAATATGCTAACATTGAAAACTCCTAGGGAAATGCTATTTCCTACCAGAACCCTGAAAAACTCTGTCAATTAGGATAGACACATGTTCCTGGACTCTTTTTTTTTTTTTTTTTTTTTTTTGGCATGGGCAGGCACCAGGAATTGAACCTGGGTCTCCAGCATGGCAGGCGAGAACTCTGCCGGCTGAGCCACCATGGCCCAACCGTTCCTAGACTTTTATAGTGGCTTTCTAATTGATGTTTTTGTGTTCAAACTTCTTTCTCTCCAATGCATTCTTCACACTGCTTTGGAGAGCTAATTTTTTTCAAATTCAGGATGCTACAACTGTATATAATAAGAAAATATTAATACTATAATGATAAATAGACAGGATACAACATTACATAAACAAGATGATCGCAGCTTTGCAAAAATATGCATATACAGAGATGAGAAGAAAATACCATTGTCCCTCATTGTGAAATTATTGCTATTTTTCTTAGCTGTTTTTCTGTAATTTTTCCTCAGGAGAGGTATGGGGTTGTGGGTGGAAGATGAAAACGTGTGTGTGTGTATGTGTGTATAAAATAGAAAAATACTTTATAAATTTGTTTGTGATGTAAAAGAATATTGCTAACCAGCTATTTTTTTAAAAAACCCAAACTGCAGAATTGAAAGGAATACCCCTAAATTTTATGTAGGAATTTTGAGTTCAATATAAGAAAGGCAAGACCATAAGACATTATGTCTAAGAGAATGAGATGGACCTTTAACTGGATGATTAGTGATAAGCTTCTCTGGAGAAGTAGCATTATGTGTCTTTTTAGATGCTTATTGATTATAATTCAATTCAAAAGTAAACGTTTGTTATTGAAAATGATATATTCTTAAAAATTCTTAGAGGATTTAAATTGATGAAAGTATTTCACATAACCCTTTTCTTCTCTCTTCTTGGAGGACAGATTATTTTGGCCCCTTATATTGCATTTGATCAGCTTATTACAAAAAGCTCTAAGTTAGATTTCACATCGAACTGTTTCCCATTTTAATAATTTGGATAATCTTTTCCTTTGCTATGATAATGCAAATGCTTCAGTGCCTATCTGGTGTAATTTTCCTTTGCCATTTGACCTATTTCCAAAAAATATAAGTTTCAAGAAACCTGAATTAGAGCCATTTTTAAATGGTTTTAAAAAAAATTTTTTTTTTGGCAGAAACTGAAATTCCAGTTTTTCTTGTTAGAATTTAAGTACCTTTTCAATATTATTTGTGTCCCTGTGGTATGAAAGATGAATTTACTCATCCTTTGGAAATATTTGGAGTTGAGTTATTTTAAAATGCCATTTTTATATTTTTGTCATGGTAGCCAAATTTAATATTGTTCTAAGAGAATGTTTGTCTAGTTTTCTCCTCCTTCTCATCTTCTGCATCTTCTCTTCCTTTCTTCCTTCTTTTTAAATTATTAGCTTCATTTTCCCTATGCTTATAACTGGCTTCTTGAGGATATATTTATATAGACATATTTTACTTTTCAAAATAACATTTATGTTGAATATCTTTCCATATTGATACTTAAGGACCTTGAACTTCCTCAGTATCTCTGATAAAACACTTTGGTTTAATCTAATGAAAATATTTGGAATAAATTATGATCATTTCAGCAATTATAAAGGAAACCTCAATTTTGAACCAAACTTCAGCTTTCAGCTGTAAAATAAGTTAAAAATAGAGACATTCTGTCAGTTTGAAAGGATTTATGCATCCTAGAAAACCATGTCTTAATTCTAATCTACTCTTGTGGAGGCAGCCATTTCTTTTAAATCTTATTCAGTACTGTATATTGGAAACTTGATCAGATTATCTCCAGGGAGATGCAACGCACTCAATTGTGAGTATTAACCTTTGAGGGAGATGTGACTCCACCCATTCCAGGTGGGTTTTGATTAGTTTACTGGAATCCTTTAAAAGAGGAAGCATTTTGGATGGAGCCATGAGAGACCACAAAAGCCCACACAGCCAGTGACCTTTGGAGATCAAGAAGGAAAACGCCCCTGGGGGAGCTTCATAGAAACCTGGAGAGAAAGCTAGCAGACATTGCCGTGTTTGCCATGTGCCTTTCCACTTGAGAGAGAAACCCTGAACTTCATCGGCCTTTCTTGAGTGAAGGTAACCTCTTGTTGGTGCCTTAATTCGGACATTTCTATAGCCTTGCTTTAATTTGGAATTTCCACAGTCTCAGAACTGTTAAGTAGCAACTTAATAAATTCCCCTCTGTAAAACCCATTCTGTTTCTGATATATTGCCTTCCGGTAGCTTGCAAACTAAAACACATTCTTTCAACAGGGCACACTGACAAGTTTTTTGTTTTACAGAATCTTGCTTCAGAAAAGTACATAAATTACGGTTATGTTTTGGAAGTTACTAGTGAACAAATAGCCCTCACAGTATTTTCAAGTATGGAGTATGTTTGATTTTTATGTCAAGCTAATTAATCATGTAAATACATCTTTTGTTATGTTTATATTCGCTTATTGCAGAGAACTCTAGGATTAATGGGAAATAAAATCTGTTGGTTATATTTGATGTTAAAGTGAAAGTTATTCAAGTAAAGGATATAGCTTTTTAAAGCAGAAAAGTTTGTCTGTTTCATTTTTTTTTTATTATTGCAAGAGAAGATTTGGCTAAGGCCACCATTTATTAAAAGTTGCTCTGAGAAATATGAAACACTTCACTCTTTCAGTTAGGTACTATAGAGTTCTGTTCAAATATAACACAAATATCTATTCTTCAAGTTATATCAATACCAACATTTTTATTAGTAATCACACATATTTAACGATCTCTTACTGTGTGCTAGACATTGCACATAAATGCATCATCTCAACTAATTTTCACAGCAATCCTATGAAGTATGGACTATTTACTCTATTTTATAGATGAGTAAATTGAGGCTCAATTTACTGCTCATATTTTCTTAGCTAGAAAATAGCAGATCTCAGATTCAAGAAGATATGTAGAGATAGGGCATTTAAATGTGGAGGAAAAGGAAACACTGAAAAGTGACTTAGGAATAATGGGGGCAAAAGAAAGAACAGGGAAATTTAGCAAGGATGAAATATAAGGAAAAAACAAGAAGAGAAAGAAGGAACAAGGCATAGAGTGAAAATCGAGATAGTTCATTGAATGTGTATCATTTTGTTACCGAACTTTTCAATGATTTATAATTGAATTATACTTCAATTATAAAAGACAGAAAAATATTAAGAACCTTCATATATGCATCATCCAATTCCAGTAATTATCCGTGTGTACTCAGTCTTGTTTCTGCCATATTCTCCATCCCTGCTGAATTATGTTAAAGTAAATCTCATACTTTGCATCATTTTTATCTGTAATTTCTTCAACATTATTTTCTAAAATATGAGGACTTAAACAAACAAAAGGACATACCCACATATACTTATCAAATCTAAAAACCAAACAAAAATATTCATTTATGCCATCAAATATCTAGTCAGTGTTGAAATTTCCCTGATTAAAGCGTAAATATCTTTTTACAGTAGCTTTGTTCATATCAAAGATTCAAACAAAGCCCAAACATCATTGCATTTGTTTAGTATGCTTCTTAAGTATCTTTTACTCTTTAAGATTCTCCCCATTCTTTTTTCTTTTTCTTTTTTCTTTTCATTCTGGGAGGGGAACATTTATTATTGTAGAAACCAGGACACTTGTCTGGGAGAATCCCTTCATTCTGAACTTTGGTGATTGCTTCATCAGTGTCATTCCATGTGTTCTTCTACCCTGTTTTGTATGCTTGTAAACTATCGCTTAGATCTAGAGGCTTGTTTGGATTTCACTGTTATTTTTCTCGACAAGATTATTCCATAGGTAGTTCTTGAATTCTGAGGTGAGTAATAGAGTGGAGATAAATTGTCCTTGCCACAGTCTTCTGTTCACTCGAGCTGTGGACATTGGGGTTAATGTATTTGTATACTAAATATTTATTGAGGGCCATTAATTAATGAGCTGCAGACTCAGATATGAATTTGATGTGGTCTCTGCCCTCTAGGGAATTTTAACATAGTTCCGAAATTTAATTTTATCTTTGAAATGCTGATGTATTTTCCAGAAATTCAAAAGAGGCCTTCTCTGATACTGAAGTTTTATTTTTTTTTAAATCAAATTAGATTTTTTTTCTCCCTATGGAATTATAAAGGTTTTATATGGATGTCAAAAGATGACTTTGGTTTTGGAAAATTACTTTTTGGAATCATTGTGGTGTTGAATTATGTATTAGGTAACCAGACACTTAAATTTTCTTTGCTCTGTGAGACAGCAGGGAATACTTATTTCATGACATTGGAAATCATAATTTATCACGTTTATTCTAAGCCTTTTTTGTGAAATTTTCTTTTAAGGAGATAATTCAGTTTTATATCTCTCTGAACTTTAATCGTGGTAAATACAATTAGGGGAACATAAAAAACTGGCTAGAGTTTGAAATCACCTAAGACATAGGAGCTGGGCAGATGGAGAACAAGTTGTCACCTTTATTCCTTTTCAAGCTTTTGGAGGATGGGATGTTAGAGTCGGTTTTGTAGGTGCCCTCATGCTTCACCTTGTAATTAGGAGAACTTACCTAGCCAGTAGCCAATACCTGCTGACCACAGACTTTCCTCATGCAGGTTTTGAAAGGCTGTGAGAGTTGCACCTTGAAGGACCTGAGCAGAACCTCTTCTCTCTGAATATAGTCTAGCCTCAAAAGGAAAGGGTGCAGGGGCTGAGCTCAGCATGCCCGGGTTCTTCTTTGAATTCATCAGAGCATAGAAGAACTAAGGTTCACCCCCATGGAAACATGAGAAAGGTAGAATAATTAGTCCCACATGACAGGATCCAATCAGAAAAGAAATTAAGTTTATAGTGAAAAGTTCACTTTTTGGGCTTTGGCAAGGCTCATAGTTGTTCTGAGCTGTTTCTCGTGTATAAAACAGCAAAATTACCTACTGCTTTGTCTGTCCCTAAAGGTTATTATGGGGATCAAATGAATTAGGTATATGGAAGATTTGCAAAAATACCCTTGCACTAAACTGTGTGTCCACATGAGCAAACATCACTAGGGCACTTAAACGGTTTGTGAAATACAATGCCAAAAATAATTAAGTTCTCATTTCACTTATTAAGAAATGGAAGCTTATATCTGATCACATATTGACTTATATTTCCTAGGAGGCAATTTGTTTCAGTGTTTACATTAAAATACTTAACAATATTATACTTCAATTATAAAAGGATTTTTGGTCAAGCATACTCTATTTTTGGTCTTTGAATGTTATGTTCTTTCTAGTATCTTGAATACAAGTAATTGAAATTTTAAATTTTGGTTTAACCTACACAAAATTATTAACTAAGAGATTTCCACTGCCACTACATTGATTGTTCTTATCAGATTCAAATCAGTGGTTTAATTTATAATCACCTGAGTTTTGTTTCTGCATGTATGCCTCTAGGTATCTTTTAAATAGAAGAAACCAACAGATGCATTCTTATTAACACCAGCAAGGTATTGTGAAAAATTAGAATTTATACACCCATAAAAATGTCCATGTTAAGGCATCAACGGATAGATACCCCTTCTCTTAGAAAAGGCTGCATCTTTCACATGGGAAGGCACAAGGTTGGCATCTTTTGATCATTCTCTCCTGGGTTTTGTGCCTTCAGGTTCTGCTTCTAATGGCTTTCTCTCTAAGCGTCTGTGGGTCCTCTCTTAGCTTCTCTGGGGTGTTTATCTCTTTCCAGCTCTCTCAGTTTTTCTGATTCTTTATCTTCTCATAAAGGACTCCAGTAAAGGATTAAGACCCACCTTGAATGGGCTGGGTTATGTCTCAACTGAAACAACCTAAGAAAGGTCCCATCCACATAAGTCTGCGCCCACAGGTATGGATTAAAAGGACTTGGCCTTATCTAGGGTACATAAGAGCTTCAAATCAGCACTAAAAAAACCATTTGACATAAGTTTTTTTTTAATGTCATAATTTTATTTCTTTTTCTTCACCTTCGATCAACAGAGCTTTGCAAACCTTAAGTGGCCAAGTTTCAGTATTCAATACATTGAACAAGCCTAAAAAGCATTGTGCTTTTCATTTTTGTTATCAAATCACAAATGCATTTGCATAAAACTTATTAGAAAATCTGTTATTTAGCTCTTGGAATTGCTACTTTGTTCTTTTTCAAGTGGTATACCATAATTTGATTGTTTCCATAACCTTCTGCTTTATTTTCAGTTTTCTTTATTTAGTTTTTAACAATTTTTATTGTGAAATATAACACACACACACATGCACAAAACCATACTTTTCAGAGTACGTTTTCACAAGTAGTTCCAGAACAGATTTCAAAGTTTCATATGGGTTACTGTTCTATAATTTCAGGTTTTTTCTTCTAGCTTTTCCAAAACACCAGAGAGTAAAAGAAATATCAGTATAGTGATTGAGCATACTTAGTTTATCATTCTGTTATAGCGCATCCTTCTCATTGAACCCTACCCCAATTAGGGGTCTTTAGGCTATGCCCATTCTAACTTTTTCACGTTGAAAAGAGTTGTCAACAATACAGGATAGAGGATGGAATTAGTTGATATTCTTGGAGAGGCTGGTCCCTCTGGGTTTCAGGACTTATCTGGCCTAGGAACCATGTGGAGGTTATGGGTTTCTGGAAAATAAACTTAGTGCATGAAACTTTTTTAGAATCTCAGTTAGAGCCCTAGGTATTCTATAGGGTTAACAGAAATGATGTTTGGGGTTTGGCAAACCATGTTAATTAGCAGTATCTAACTGAAGCTTGTATAAGAGTAGCCTCCAGAATAACCCCTCAGACTCCATTTGAACTCCCTTAGCCACTGATGCCTTATTTTGTTACATTTCCCTTCTCCCTTTTGGTCCAAAGGAGGTTGTCCATCCCACAGGACCAGGGCCAAGCTCCACCCTGGGAGTCATGTCACATTGCCAGGGAAAACTTTCATCCCTGGGAGTTATATCCCATCTTGTCAGAGAGACTTTCACCCCTGAATGGCATGTCACACGTAGCTGGGAACGTAATGATTTTCCTTACAGAGTTGAGCTTAGAGAGAGAGAGAGGCCACATCTGAACAAAAGAGGTTTCCTGGAAGCAATTCTAGACATTATCATAGGTAAACTTAGCTTCTCTACTACAGAAAATATTTTCCTAAGGGCAAACTTCAAAATCAAGGGCTTGGCTTATTTATTTGGAAATCCCTAATGTTTGAGAGAGTATCAGGAGTTTCCCAGGTGGAAAGTTTAATAGTTCCGTATTTTTCTCTCCAGTCCCTCAAGGGACTTTACCAGTACTTTTAAATTATCAGCCAATCATAGTCTAGAATGTATCCAGCCATTACATTAAGCTATACAGAATTATAAGGCCTTGTTTCCCTTCTGGGCTTCATGTGTTTGCATTGTTTATATGAGCTATCCAGGTTTATTTAGATTGTGTGTTAGAAAAACTTAAGTTCTAGACACAATAAGCCTCTCTGCCTTTGGTCTCATACAGTAGGTGAATCTCTAGAATATATATACTATCTTCCTTTGCTCTGTATTCTGATTTATTTTAGTCCCAACCAGATTGGCTCCATTTTCATCTGTAATTGAAACCTGAGCTCTTTTTCAGTTACTTTACAAGTTGTTTATGTAACAGTGCTGTCTTTCAGAGCTGCAGAACTCTGAGTCTGAGTCTTGGCGTATCACAGAGGTACCCAAAGTTCCAGGGAAATACCAACTTACAGACATACGGCACAGCATCTCAGAATCTAGAAATAAACTTACAACTGCGGACTAAGTGTAACTGCTAGGAGAGTTTACAATCTAGCCTCCATTTTTTCTTATAAGTGTTTTCTAAAAGAGACCATACCATATTTATTCTTTTGTTTCTGGCTTATTTCACAGAGCATAATGTCCCTGAGGTTCACTATTCACTTTGTTGTGTGCCGCATGACTTTGTTCCTTTTCGTGCTGCCTGGTGTTCCATCTTACATATACATCACAGTTCGTCTTTCTGCTTCTCAGTCATTGTACTGTTCAGCTCCCTCCATCTATTGAGCATCATGGATAATGTCCAAAATAACCAAGTCATATCTTACAGTGTCCTTATTCAGTTGTACAATCATCATCACTCTCAATTTTAGACAATTTTCATTGTTCCAAAGAATAAAGAACCAATAAACACAGCCTCACTAGATACCAAATCTAAACCTCCACTTATTTCTTGTACCCCCACCCCCTCAATTATTTACCCCTCATATTCCTGTGGTACTGCCAATGTCTTCCAGTTAACTATAGGCCATAGCATGCAAAGTTTCCCCCCTATACCCCCCCTTTATTGTTGACTCATTGAACAAGATCAGACCTTTGAAGTAGTTCATGTGAGAACTTATTTATAATTGTTGAGTAAATCTGTGGGTACATGGTTCTATACAACCTTTTTCAATCAAATTCACCTTCAATATGGCAATGTTACTTGTAACCCCACTAATGAACTCCATCACTTCTATCTATCCATTCCCTTACATTTAACTTCTACCTCATTAGGTAACCATTCATCCATCTCTAGCTTCTGTATACCTCTAGGTTCCCTATATTCAATATTATAAGCTTCTGAGTTTACCGTAATCAGAATTGTAATAGCGAGATCATACAGTTTCTATCGTTTGGTCTCTGGCCTATTTCACTTAGCATTATATGTTGTCCATATGCTTTAGGACCTCATTTCATCTTGCACTGTATAATATTCCTTCATATGTATATACCACATTTTATTTATCTACTCATCTGTTGAAGGGCATTTAAATTGTTTCTATCTTTAGCAATTGTAAATAATGCTGCGATGAACATCGGTGTGCAAATGACAGTTTGTGTCACTGCTTTCAGCTCCTCTGGGTATATACTGAGTATTGTCTTAGGACAACTCGATATTTTGTTTTCTGTAGGACCACCAAACTGTCTTTCACAGCTGTGGTACCATTATACATTCCCAACAGCAGTGAATAAGTGTTCCACTTTCTTCACATCCTCTCCAACATTTGTAGGTTTCTGCTTGTTTAATAGCAGCCATTCTTTTTTTTTAATTGAAAAATATCCACACATACAGTCCAATCGTATTATATAATCAGTGGCTCACTATATCATCACAGTTGTGTATTCTTCACCATGATCATTTTTAGAAGATCTGTATCATTCCAGAAAAAGAAATAAAAAGAAAAAAGAACTCATATGTATACCCTGTACCCTTCCCTCTCACTGACCCACAGTATTTTATTCATCTATCCATACCCTGGATAAAAGAAGCCTCAGACACAAGGTTTTCACAATCACACAGTCACATTGTAAAAGCTATATAGTTATACAGTCTTCATCAAGAATCAGGGCTACTGGACACAGTTCATCAGTTTCAGGTACTTCCATCTAGCACTCCAACATCCCATAAACTAAAAAGGGGATCTATATAATGCATAATAATACCTTCAGGATAACCTCTCAACTCTGTTTGAAATCTCTCAGCCAGTGAGACTTTATTTTGTCTCATTTCTCTCTTACCTCTTTTGGTCAAGAAGGCTTTCTTATTCCCCCGATGCCAGGTCCCGGCTCATCCCTGGGACTCAGGTTCCATGTTGCCAGGGAGATTTACACCCCTGGGAGTCATGTCCCACGTAAAGGGGAGGGCAATGAGTTCACCTGTTGAGTTGGCTTAGAGAGAGAGGCCACATCTTAACAACAAAAGAGGCTCTCTGGGGGTGACTCTTAGGCATAATTGTAAGTGGGCTTAGCCTCTCCTTTGCAGGAATAAGCTTCATGAGGATGAGTCCCAAGATTGAGGGCTTAGCCTGTTGACTTGGTTGCCCCTACTGCTTGCGAGAATATCAGGATGGGGAAGTTTAATATTTCCTCCTTTCACCCCAAAGGGACTTTACAGATATATATTTTTTTATTCTCAATAGTTGCCATTCTTAAAGATGTGAGAGAATATCTCATTGTAGTCTTGATTTGCATTTTCCTTATAGCTAATGAAGATGAACCCATCTTATATGCTTTTTAGCCATTTGTATTTGCTCTTTGGAAAAATGTACATTTCCTGTGCCCATTTTATAATTGGGTTGTTTGTTTTTTGTTGTTAAGTTGTATAATTTCTTTGTGTATACAGGATGTCAAACCTTTATCTGATATATGGTTTCCAAATGTTTTCTCCCATTGAGCTGGCTGCTTCTTTACCTTTTGACAAAGTCCTTTGAGGCACAGATGTATTTGATTTTCTGGAGTTCCCAGTTATCTGTGTTTTCTATTGTTGCTTGTGCTTTGGGGGTAACATTTAAGAAGCTACCTCCCATCACTAGGTCTTTAAGCTGTTTCTCTATGTTTTCTTCTAGTTTAATGGCACTGGTCCTTATATTCAAGTTTTTGATCGATTTTAAGTTCATGTTTATATAGGGCGTAAGGTAGGGGTCCTTATTCATTCTTTTGACTATTGATATCCAGTTCCCCCAAGCAATTTATTGAAAAGACTATTCAGTTGGAGTTCAGTGGATTTGGGGGCCTTGTTGAAGATCAGTTGACTGTAGATTTGGTGATCTGTCTCTGCATTCTCGGTTTGATTCCATTGAGCATTCTATCTTTTTGCCAGTACCATGCAGTTTGACCACTGTGACTTTATAATAAGCTTTTAAGTCTGGAAAAGTTAATCCTCCCACTTTGCTCTTCTTTTTTAGGGTATCTTTAGCTATTCGATGTCTCTTTCCCTTCCAAATTAACTTGAAAACTAGCTTTTTCAAGTCTTCAAACTAGATTGTTGGGATTTTGATTGTTATTGCATTGAATCTGTAGATTGGTTCGGGTAGAACTGACATCTTAATGACATTCAACCTTCCTGTCCATGAGCATGGAATGTCTTTCCACCTATTTAGAACTTCTTTGATTTCTTTTAGGAATGTTGTGTAGTTTTCTGTGTACAGGCCCTTGATATCCCTGGTTAAGCTTATTCCTAGATACTTGATTCTTTTTGTTGCTATTCTGAACGGAATTTTTCCTTAATTATCTCCTCCGTTAGGACATTACTAATGTATAGAAACATTACTGATTTTTGCCCATTAATCTTGTATCCCTCCAGTTTGCTGAAATTGTTAATTAGTTCAAGTAGTTTTGTCATAGGCTTCTCAGGATTTTCCAAGTATAGGATCATGTCATCTGCAAATAATGAAAATTTTACTTCTTCCTTTCCTATTAGCATGCCTTTTATTCTTTTCTCCTTCCTGATTGCTCTGGCAAGAACTTCAACAATATTGAATAATGGTGATGAAATGGACAATCTTGTCTCATTCCCTATCTTAGGGGGAATACTTTCAATTTCATACTACTAAGTATGATGCCGGCTATGGGTTTTTTATGTATGCCCTTTATGTTATTGAGGAAGTTTCCTTTGATTCCTACCTTTTAAAGGGTTTTATCAGAAAAGGATGCTGGATGTTAAATGCTTTTTCAGTATCCATTGATATGATCATATGATTTTACCCTTTCAATTTGTTAATATGCTATGGTACATTGATTTTTTTGGTGTTTAATCTCCTTGCATTCCTGGTATAAACCCCACTTGGTCAGGATGTATAATTCTTTTGATGTGTCATTGGATTCAGTTTGCAGGTATTTTCTTGAGAATCTGTGCATTTATGTTCATTAGGTAGCTTGGTCTAT